>LR778286.1:37546351-37675855 GCA_902810595.1 Coregonus sp. 'balchen'
TCTCTGTCAGCACGGCCTCCTCACCTCCTGTGTGGCTAGCCATCCTTCCCCCGTAGGTACATGTGATTGCCTAACAAGTTGGAAGATAAGAGTTGTTGAAATACTAAAGTACATTTGCACTGCTGTCGCTCTCTCTCTCTCTCTCTCTCTCTCTCTCTCTCTCTCTCTCTCTCTCTCTCTCTCTCTCTCTCTCTCTCTCTCTCTTCCTCTCTCTCTCTATCTCTCTCTCTCTCTCAATTCAATTCAATTTCAATTCAATTTAAGGGCTTTATTGGCATGGGAAACGTGTGTTAACATTGCCAAAGCAAGTGAAGTAGATAGTAAACAAAAGTGAAATAAACAATAAATATTAACAGTAAACATTACACTCAGAAGTTTCAAAAGAATAAAGACATTTCAAATGTCATATTATGTATATATACAGTGTTGTAACAGTCTCTCTCTGTTACACCCTGGCTCTGGGACTCATTATGTTGAGCCAGGGTGTGGATATTCTATAGGTTGTATTTCTGTGTTGGCCAGAGTGGTTCCCAATCAGAGGCAACGAGTGTCAGCTGTGGCTGGTTGTCTCTGATTGGGAGCCATATTTATAGAGGCTATTTGCCCACAAATGTTGTGGGATCTTGTTTCTAGTCTGTTTGTGTTAGACCGTGAACTGTCACGTTATCGTTTTGTTGTTTTTGATCGTGTCTCTAAATAAAGAGTATGTTTGCCTGCAACGCTGCGCCTTGGTCCTCCTCTGTATACGACGATCGTGACACTCTCTCTCTCTCTCTCTCTCTCTCTCTATCTCTCTCTCTCTCTCTCTCTCTGTGTCTCTCTCTCTATCTCTCTCTCTCTCTCTCTCTCTCTCTCCCTCTGTTACTTTCTTTCTCACTTTCTTTCTCTCTCTGTCTAGTGAAGACACCTAGTTAAGGGCAGTAGGAGTTACCATAACACCTTACTCCATTTGATTGATCAGGGTTAACTTAAAGCTACAGTGCCTTGCAAAAGTATTCATCCCCCTTGGCGTTTTTTCCTATTTTGTTGCATTATAACCTGTAATTTCAATGGATTTTTATTTGGATTTCATATAATGGACATACACAAAATAGTCCAAATTGGTGAAGTGAAATGAAAAAAACGACTTGTTTCAAAAAATTCGAAAAAATAAATAACAGAAAATTGGTGCGTGCAAATGTATTCACACCCTTTGCAATGAAGACCCTAAATAAGATCTGGTGCAACCAATTACCTTCAGAAGTCACATAATTAGTTAAATAAAGTCCACCTGTGTGCAATCTAAGTGTCACATGATCTCAGTATATATACACCTGTTCTGAAAGGCCCCAGAGTCTGCAACACCACTAAGCAAGGGGCACCACCAAGCAAGCGGCACCATGAAGATCAAGGAGCTCTCCAAACAGGTCAGGGACAAAGTTGTGGAGAAGTACAGATCAGGGTTGGGTTATAAAAAAAATATCCGACACTTTGAACATCCCACGGAGCACCATTAAATCCATTATAAAAAAATTGAAAGAATATGGCACCACAACAAACCTGCCAAGAGAGGGCCGCCCACCAAAACTCACGGACCAGGCAAGTAGGCATTAATCAGAGAGGCAACAAAGAGACCAAAGATAACCCTGAAGGAGCTGCAAAGCTCCACAGCAGAGATTGGAGTATCTGAAGCAAAGAAAAAGCCATATTTCAGACTGACAGATAAAAAGAAAAGATTAAGATGGGCAGTCTGAGATATGGCTTTTTCTTTGCAACTCTGCCTAGAAGGTCAGCATCCCGGAGTCGCTTCTTCACTGTTGACGTTGAGACTGGTGTTTTACGGGTACTATTTAATGAAGCTGCCAGTTGAGGACCTGTGAGGCGCTTGTTTCTCAAACTAGACACTCTAATGTATTTGTCCTCTTGCTCAGTTGTGCACCGGGGCCTCCCACTCCTCTTTCTATTCTGGTTAGAGCCAGTTTGCGCTGTTCTGTGAAGGGAGTAGTACACAGCGTTGTACGAGATCTTCAGTTTCTTGGCAATTTCTCACATTGGAATAGCCTTCATTTCTCAGAACAAGAATAGACTGACGAGTTTCAGAAGAAAGTTATTTGTTTCTGGCCATTTTGAGCCTGTAATCGAACCCACAATTGCTGATGCTCCAGATACTCAACTAAACTCAAGAAGGCCAGTTTTATTGGTTCTTTAATCAGCACAACAGTTTTCAGCTGTGCTAACATAATTGCAAAAGGGTTTTCTAATTATCAATTAGCCTTTTAAAATGATAAACTTGGATTAGCAAACACAACGTGCCATTGGAACACAGGACTGATGGTTGCTGATAATGGCAGCCGTTTCCAGCTACAATAGCCATTTACAACATTAACAATGTCTACACTGTATTTCTGATCAATTTGATGTTATTTTAATGGACAAAAAAAATGATTTTCTTTCGAAAACAAGGACATTTCTAAGTGTCCCCAAACTTTTGAACGGTAGTGTACATACAAACAGAAAGCAGCTACAATTACATTCCTACAGGAAACGTATGATCTCTGTAATTGCAAACAAAGGTTTCTGTACCAAATAATAAGTTCTGCTTTTCTGATGTATCAAATACTTATGTCATGCAATAAAATGCAAATTAATTACTTAAAAATTACAGACCTCTACATGCTTTGTAAGTAGGAAAACCTGCAAAATCGGCAGTGTATCAAATACTTGTTCTCCCCACTGTATATGCTTCATGAGCTTTAGTTCAACTTTCGTACCTCTTTAGAAACCAAATTATAAGCTTGTTTTACTCCAATGTTTGTCAACAAAGTAAATGTAACCAAACACTGTATAGCCTCAACACATGGTTAACACTCTAATGTTGATATCATGGATGGGCAGTCCTTGCATCAATAGCTCTGTTGCATTTCTCCAGGCCCATCCCTCGGCTTTTTACTGAAACAATGGTGAGGAGTACGCTTTATTATTGTTTCAACTGCCACTTTAAAGCACAACCAAATTCCAATGGAAAACAATGTCCGATTTTTGGTTTAGTTGTCATCTAAATGTGTTATCACTGCACATTCAACCATTTTAAAAGTACAACAAAGTTAAAAAGTGAATACAATGTCAAATATTTGTACACCAACTTAATGTGTTATCACCAGTAGCGCTGGGGAAGCTAGAAAAAAAAGCCATATTACAACCTATGTGTTGTGATAATTGCGTTGTTTGCTTTATAACCTGTTAGTTCATATGCCTTGCGACCAGTGACGATTTTAGCATGTAAATCTTGGTGGGGCAAACTCAACAACAAAAAAATCTGATGCATGCCAGCAAAGCCACTACACAACACTAAACAATACATTAATTGCACTATAACAGTGACAAACAATGGTGCTGACAAACTGTTAGGGCCTACAGTGGGGCAAAAAAGTATTTAGTCAGCCACCAATTGTGCAAGTTCTCCCACTTAAAAAGATGAGAGAGGCCTGTAATTTTCATCATAGGTACACGTCAACTATGACAGACAAATTGAGAAATTTTTTTCCAGAAAATCACATTGTAGGATTTTTAATGAATTTATTTGCAAATTATGGTGGAAAATAAGTATTTGGTCACCTACAAACAAGCAAGATTTCTGGCTCTCACAGACCTGTAACTTCTTCTTTAAGAGGCTCCTCTGTCCTCCACTCGTTACCTGTATTAATGGCACCTGTTTGAAATTGTTATCAGTATAAAAGACACCTGTCCACAACCTCAAACAGCCACACTCCAAACTCCACTATGGCCAAGACCAAAGAGCTGTCAAAGGACACCAGAAACAAAATTGTAGACCTGCACCAGGCTGGGAAGACTGAATCTGCAATAGGTAAGCAGCTTGGTTTGAAGAAATCAACTGTGGGAGCAATTATTAGGAAATGGAAGACATACAAGACCACTGATAATCTCCCTCGATCTGGGGCTCCACGCAAGATCTCACCCCGTGGGGTCAAAATGATCACAAGAACGGTGAGCAAAAATCCCAGAACCACACGGGGGGACCTAGTGAATGACCTGCAGAGAGCTGGGACCAAAGTAACAAAGCCTACCATCAGTAACACACTACGCCGCCAGGGACTCAAATCCTGCAGTGCCAGACGTGTCCCCCTGCTTAAGCCAGTACATGTCCAGGCCCGTCTGAAGTTTGCTAGAGTGCATTTGGATGATCCAGAAGAGGATTGGGAGAATGTCATATGTCATATGGTCAGATGAAACCAAAATAGAACTTGTCGTGTTTGGAGGACAAAGAATGCTGAGTTGCATCCAAAGAACACCATACCTACTGTGAAGCATGGGGGTGGAAACATCATGCTTTGGGGCTGTTTTTTCTGCAAAGGGACCAGGACGACTGATCCGTGTAAAGGAAAGCATGAATGGGGCCATGTATCGTGTGATTTTGAGTGAAAACCTCCTTCCATCAGCAAGGGCATTGAAGATGAAACGTGGCTGGGTCTTTCAGCATGACAATGATGCCAAACACACCGCCCGGGCAACGAAGGAGTGGCTTCGTAAGAAGCATTTCAAGGTCCTGGAGTGGCCTAGCCAGTCTCCAGATCTCAACCCCATAGAAAATCTTTGGAGGGAGTTGAAAGTCCGTGTTGCCCAGCGACAGCCCCAAAACATCACTGCTCTAGAGGAGATCTGCATGGAGGAATGGGCCAAAATACCAGCAACAGTGTGTGAAAACCTTGTGAAGACTTACAGAAAACGTTTGACCTGTGTCATTGCCAACAAAGGGTATATAACAAAGTATTGAGAAACTTTTGTTATTGACCAAATACTTATTTTCCACCATAATTTGCAAATAAATTCATTAAAAATTCTACAATGGGATTTTCTGGATTTTTTTTCCTCATTTTGTCTGTCATAGTTGACGTGTACCTATGATGAAAATTACATGCCTCTCTCATCTTTTTAAGTGGGAGAACTTGCACAATTGGTGGCTGACTAAATACTTTTTTGCCCCACTGTACATAAAGCTGTCCCAACAGCAGATTCCCAACACCTTACCACTGCTACACCTGGCTATCAGCGGAGCCTTGTCTGGCAGCGAAACAGGTCATTCAGCCTCATTTACTGCCTTTAAAAAAAAACATAGCTGATATGGTTGACTTGCTTAAACAAATGTGGTTTCTGCTGACAATTGAGATGTACAAACTATGGCATAAGGGGACGACGAACTGATAAAAGGCAATCCGTAATTTCGATTAAGACAATGAGCGAGCTAGGACGGACGTAGTCAATATAACTATTTGTTCAGCACTTTTGAAATGTACAGCGACAGAATTCAGAACATGGGCTGTTCTTACAGTATCCTCCCTGTACACCAACTCAGATCAACCGGATAAATAAAGGGGGCATATCAGCAGACAATGACAGCTCTTACAATATTTGATATCTGGCCCTGTGCCCTCTCTGAATCGTAGAATTGAACGCTTTAGCAGGATTGCAGCTCAATGGGTGTAACTTTTTGTTGACAATTTCGATACCTTTTGGAAACAAAACACATTTTATAAGGAGGATGGGGTCCACCCAAATCATTTGGGTTCCTGGATCCTTTCACAGCATTATAAGGCTGCATTGAGACAATTACTTAGCAATGACCCAAGCCCAGCTCAGCTAATCCCTACCATTGTGACGCAGAGTTGTCAAAATGCTTCAGCAAATGTACATTACTGTCATGAACCCTGCGTCCTGAGTCTGTTCCTGCCTGTGTTGCCGTTTTTCTGCTCTGAATCTCCTGTTTCCTGAAGGTTCCTGAACGCACCCTGTCCGGTTGCCGGGCGAAGTTGCTAGGCGGGTGATCTCTCGATTACCCGCACCTGCTTCTCATCAGCTTCGGCACACCTGGTCCTGATCATCACCCCTTCATAAGCTCTGACCTGACATCCATTCCCTGCCGGATCGTTAGCCATGAACATCATTCTCCCGGGACCTTCACCCAACCCCTGCCTGGTTGTCGGCGGCTGCCGTGCCATCATTGGACTCCCCATCAATGACCATCTGGATGATCCAGAGGAGGAATGGGAGAAGGTCATGTGGTCTGATGAGACAAAAATATATATTTTTGGTCTAAACTCCACTCGCCGTGTTTGGAGGAAGAAGAAAGATGAGTACAACCCCAAGAACACCATCCCAACCGTGAAGCATGGAGGTGGAAACATCATTCTTTGGGGATGCTTTTCTGCAAAGTGACAGGACGACTGCACCGTATTGATGGGAGGATGGATGGGGCCATGTATCGCGAGATCTTGGCCAACAACCTCCTTCCCTCAGTAAGAGCATTGAAGATGGGTCGTGGCTGGGTCTTCCAGCATGACAACGACCCAAAACACACAGCCAGGGCAACTAAGGAGTGGCTCCGTAAGAAGCATCTCAAGATCCTGGAGTGGCCTAGCCAGTCTCCAGACCTGAACCCAATAGAAAATCTTTGGAGGGAGCTGAAAGTCCGTATAGCCCAGCGACAGCCCCGAAACCTGAAGGATCTGGAGAAGGTTTGTATGGAGGAGTGGGCCAAAATCCCTGCTGCAGTGTGTGCAAACCTGGTCAAGACCTACAGGAAACATTTGATCTCTGTAATTCCAAACAAAGGTTTCTGTACCAAATATTAAGTTCTGCGCTTCTGATGTATCAAATACTTATGTCATGCAATAAAATGCAAATGAATTACTTAAAAATCATACAATGTGATTTTCTGGATTTTTGTTTTAGATTCCGTCTCTCACAGTTGAAGTGTACCTATGATAAAAATTACAGACCTCTACATGCTTTGTAAGTAGGAAAACCTGCAAAATCGGCAGTGTATCAAATACTTGTTCTCCCCACTGTATATATCTCCCTGGCATATTACATCATTTATGCAGCACATTTTTGGACTCACCTTGTTGTGCTGTACTCACTTGAACAGGAAGGTGGCCCGGCAGTCCTTCTTGTGGGCTCTAGAAAGAGGCCCGAAATCCCGACTTGGAATTCAGAGTTGAATGACCGTTCAAATTAATTGTCCGTATTTTCCCAGTCGGAGCTAGTTTTATCCGAGTTCCGAGTTCTAGAGACTCCTTGTGGCGGGCCGTTCGGTCAACTTCGGTCATCAGTTCGACAGTGTTTCCTCCAACACATTGGTACGGCTGGCTTCCAGGTTAAGAGAGCAGTGTGTCAAGAAGCAATGCGACTTGGCTCTCGACCTTCCTTCGCAGAGTCCGTAGGGGAAATGCAGCGATGAGACAAGATCAAATAGAATTGAAAAGGATTTGCCAGTAGATTGCCGACTTGATGCATGATGATGACTGCTTGTGTAGCTTGCTAGCTAAGATTTTGAAGGTATGATGTTGACATGTTCAGTCCAATCAAAGCTAAGGTAGATATAACGTGATTTGACGTCATTTTATCTGTGGCCAATGACCTTGAGCCTTCTTGGATGGGCACTACTTGAATTTTTAGCTCTACCCGTACATGTTGCTGTGACGTAGTGTCCCCATGATTGACAGAACACTGAGCCAATCACAGCGCAACTAGAGAACATTACCAACCCCTACTTTCTGTATTTTCCGCTGGCTGCCCCACCACCACAGAAAGCACTGAGCTAGGCTGAAACACCTGCATTTTGGAGCCCCTTTACTCAAGAAAGCGAAAAGAGACCATGTTTGTATGCGCCTTTATTAACTCAATTTTTTATTTATTTTGTACATTGTTTGCAAACTGACATGTGACACGTGTCAATGCTAAAATAACATGCAGAACAGGTAGGGCTCAAAACAGGTGGGGCTCAAAACAGGTGGGGCTCAAAACAGGTAGGGCTCAAAACAGGTGGGGCTCAAAACAGGTAGGGCTCAAAACAAGTAGGGCTCAAAACAGGTAGGGCTCAAAACAGGTAGGGCTCAAAACAGGTAGGGCTCAAAACAGGTAGGGCTCAAAACAGGTGGGGCTCAAAACAGGTGGGGCTCAAAACAGGTGGGGCTCAAAACAGGTAGGGCTCAAAACAGGTGGGGCTCAAAACAGGTGGGGCTCAAAACAGGTGGGGCTCAAAACAGGTGGGGCTCAAAACAGGTAGGGCTCAAAACAGGTAGGGCTCACCTGCCCTGAATGACGTGTCGCCACTGCTTGTGACTACATAGGCCAAAGGCCGAGACAATGAGAATAAATTCATCCACATCTTTGTTTCATCACAAAATCGGAGAGCGACCTCTGTCCGGTGAAGTCCCCAAAGCATATTGCCTGTAACAGACAGACATTATCTACAGCCTGGTCGAGCAAGTTCATGTTTTTTTGGGACCACTAAACAACTATTGATTTTAGAACCACAGAGAGTTACCGCAAGTCGCAAAGAAAACAGGAGCTGCTCCACTATTCCAGCACCATTTCAACTTCAACATTTCAACATCATCAAATCACCTCTGCTTAGTCTACTAAAATGTCAACTAAAAGATACCAACAAATATTTAGTACAAGCAAAATATGATGTGGCTGTCCATGGTTCGGATTTCTGTGTGTGTGTGTGTGTGTGTGTGTGTGTGTGTGTGTGTGTGTGTGTGTGTGTGTGTGTGTGAGTGCGCGCGTTCGTGCAAGTAAAAAAAAACATGTTGACTCACCCTACTTGTAGAGAAATGCCAATGCCATCCTCCTCTCTTTCATGTTGACGAAACAGTCTATCACTCTCTCATACAGTACACACTTTTATTTTTTGTTGTCCTAGGCTACCTGGCTAAAATGCTCTCTAGCCTAACTTCCATTCATGGGCAACGTTAGCTAGTTAACATTAGCCTTCTACATCTAGCTACATATTGAACTTCTATCCTCTCAGGCCATTTTTCTCAGGCCTTCTCAACCAAGCCCTCTCAACCAAACCCTCTCAACCAAGCCCTCTCAACCAAGCCCTCTCAACCAAACCCTCTCAACCAAGCCCTCTCAACCAAGCCCTCTCAACCAAGCCCTCTCAACCAAGCCCTCTCAACCAAGCCCTCTCAACCAAGCCCTCTCAACCAAGCCCTCTCAACCAAGCTCTCTGTGATTTGGAATTCTCCATTCCTTGTAGAACTGTTTAAAGTGTAGTGGAGCCTCCATTTCTACTAAAAATGTATAAATAATGTCTTTAATTTGAAATCAACCAACCTTGAAAACCTAGACCTATATGCATTGTCTACGTTTGAAGTCGGAGGTTTACATACACTTAAGTTGGAATCATTAAAACTTTGTTTTTCAACCACTCCACAAATGTCTTGTTAACAAACTATAGTTTTGTCACTCTGGATAAGAGCGTCTGCTAAATGACTAAAATGTAAAAAAAAATTAAATGATCATAACTGTCCTAAGACAGGGAATTGTTTACTAGGATTAAATGTCAGGAATTGTGAAAAACTGAGTTTAAATGTATTTGGCTAAGTTGTATGTAAAACTTCCGACTTCAACTGTATGTTTAGTTGAATTCTGGGTTGAATTGAAACAATCGCTGTTGATGGCCTTGCAAATGATACAGTATGTAGGCCTAAACAGTATCATTGGTGATATATGACTTATAAAGTATGGTTACATTTAATTTGCTCTGTTAAGCCCACCTTTTGGAATGATTTCAATAGCAAAAGTGAATATATTTAGTTATTAAAAGATCTCTCAATAATCATTCTCACAATAGCACATAGTAGTCAGTGACAAACGTCAACGCTAAGCAGGGCTGGGCTTGGTTAAAGCCCTGGATGGGAGACCAAATGGTAGCTGTAGATACATCAACTCTCCAGTAGGAGGTGCTGCCCAGCCCATAGTTGTCTTTTTCCTGATGGTCCTGTGGTTGAAATTCCACCTTCAAAACAACAGTTTACGTCTAACTGTTTTTTTTCTCAAACCAACGTATTTTCCACGTAGATTCCATGTCATAATACGTTGACAAATTACATTGAAACAACGTTGATTCATGCAGTTTTTGTTCCCAGTGAGAAATGACACTGCTAATTGAGAAAGAACCATCTTAAAAATGGAACGTTAACCTGAGAGTTTGCTGTGTACGATTCTCTCCCTTTCCGCTGTGGTTTCTGGTCAAAGTAGTGCACTAGGTAGGGAAAAGGGTGCATGTTGTGTGCCGGTGTAGAGAGACAGGGACTGTGTACCATTATGTACCGTTCTCTCTCCTCAGATGCATACTGTGTCTGTGTTCCAAATACACCCTGTTCCCTGTATCGTGTATTACGTTGTAGTGCACTATATAGGGAACAGGTTGCCATTTTGGACACGGTCCCTGTCTCTCTACACCACCACACGTGAATAAACTGAACAAACTGCCCTGTATGTGGGGTAGTCAAAGGGAGAAACAGGAGGTTGTGTGTGTGTGTGTGTGTGTGTGTGTGTGTGTGTGTGTGTGTGTGTGTGTGTGTGTGTGTGTGTGTGTGTGTGTGTGTGTGTGTGTGTGTGTGTGTGTGTGTGTGTGTGTGTGTGTGTGTGTGTGTGTGTGTGTGTGTGTGTGTGTGTGTGTGGTCAGGGGTTAGGGAAAATATGATTTTGAATGGGACTGAATTGTGTGTCCCCACAAGGTTAGTTGTACAAGACTGTGTGTGTGTGTGTGTGTGTGTTTGAATAAACAGACGACACTCCCATGTACGTGGTGCAGACTGTCTTGCCACTGATGCTAAACTGGAGCATACAGTCTAGAAACAGTTGTTACACTGTCTGTATTTCACACCTTTCCACTCAACCCCTATGTTGTTATTCAAGGTGTGTGTGTTGTGTGTGTGTGTGTGTGTGTGTGTGTGTTGTGTGTGTGTGTGTGTGTGTGTGTGTGTGTGTGTGTGTGTGTGTGTGTGTGTGTGTGTGTGTGTGTGTGCAGCAATGGGATCATGGTCAGGTGGGACGAAAGACAAACACTCTGTTCTCCTCATCCATCATCTCTCTCTTTCCACACCGATGAGAGAGAGGCAGAGAGAGCATCGAAGGGACGGATGGACAGACAGACAGACAGACAGTAAAGTAGGCCAGTCTTCTCCACCACAGGTTTGCTTCCATCCTCTCCTCTTGCCCACAGCTCTCTTTCTGTGTCTGAACCATTCCAGCTGCCCAACCTTACCATCCTGAACCACCAGACCTGCCAGACCAAACCCTGACCATCCTGACCCACGAGACCTGCCAGACCAAACCCTGACCATCCTGAACCATCAGACCTGCCAGACCAAACCCTGAACATCCTGAACCATCAGACCTGCCAGACCAAACCCTGACCATCCTGAACCACCAGACCTGCCAGACCAAACCCTGACCATCCTGACCCACCAGACCTGCCAGACCAAACCCTGACCATCCTGAACCACCAGACCTGCCAGACCAAACCCTGACCATCCTGACCCACCAGACCTGCCAGACCAAACCCTGACCATCCTGAACCACCAGAACCTGCCAGACCAAACCTGACCATCCTGAACCACCAGACCTGCCAGACCAAACCCTGACCATCCTGAACCACCAGACCTGCCAGACCAAACCCTGACCATCCTGAACCACCAGACCTGCCAGACCAAACCCTGACCATCCTGAACCACCAGACCTGCCAGACCAAACCCTGACCATCCTGAACCACCAGACCTGCCAGACCAAACCCTGACCATCCTGAACCACCAGACCTGCCAGACCAAACCCTGACCATCCTGAACCATCCAGACCTGCCAGACCAAACCCTGACCATCCTGACCCATGGCACCCTATCCCCTATATAGTTCACTACTTTTGTCCAGGGCCCATCCCAGCTAACAATTCTAGGGAGAGATAACATTTTTGTAATGTTCCCCTAATGTTTGAGTGTCCAGCTTTCCGTTAGTCAGGGGAACATTCTATCTATGTTAGGAAAAACCTTCCGAGAACCTTTTTAGCATGTTTTGTCATTAGAGTTCGGAGAACATTCCCTTAATGTCAAACAGAACATACCCAGAACATGGTTACCATGGTTACCATGTTCTCAGAATATCCAATATTAATGTTCTAGATGTTTCATGGGAACGTGAACATTTATGTGTCTAGTTTTCGGAGGGTTAGGACAATATTGATATTATATATATATACACTGCTCAAAAAAATTAAGGGAACACTAAAATAACACACACTAGATCTGAATGAATGAAATAATCTTATTAAATACTTTTTTCTTTATATAGTTGAATGTGCTGACAACAAAATCACACAAAAATTATCAATGGAAATCAAATGTATCAACCCATGGAGGTCTGGATTTGGAGTCACCCTCAAAATTAAAGTGGAAAACCACACTACAGGCTGATCCAACTTTGATGTAATGTCCTTAAAACAAGTCAAAATGAGGCTTAGTAGTGTGTGTGGCCTCCACGTGCCTGTATGACCTCCTTACAACGCCTGGGCATGCTCCTGATGAGGTGGCGGATGGTCTCCTGAGGGATCTCCTCCCAGACCTGGACTAAAGCATCCGCCAACTCCTGGACAGTCTGTGGTGCAACGTGGCGTTGGTGGATGGAGCGAGACATGATGTCCCAGATGTGCTCAATTGGATTCAGGTCTGGGGAACGGGCGAGCCAGTCCATAGCATCAATGCCTTCCTCTTGCAGGAACTGCTGACTCACTCCAGCCACATTAGGTCTAGCATTGTCTTGCATTAGGAGGAACCCAGGGCCAACCGCACCAGCATATGGTCTCACAAGGGGTCTGAGGATCTCATCTCGGTACCTAATGGCAGTCAGGCTACCTCTGGCGAGCACATGGAGGGCTGTGCGGCCCCCCAAAGAAATGCCACCCAACACCATGACTGACCCACCGCCAAACCGGTCATGCTGGAGGATGTTGCAGGCAGCAGAACGTTCTCCACGGCGTCTCCAGACTCTGTCACGTCTGTCACGTGCTCAGTGTGAACCTGCTTTCATCTGTGAAGAGCACAGGGCGCCAGTGGCGAATTTGCCAATCTTGGTGTTCTCTGGCAAATGCCAAACGTCCTGCACAGTGTTGGGCTGTAAGCACAACCCCCACCTGTGGACGTCGGGCCCTCATACCACCCTCATGGAGTCTGTTTCTGACCGTTTGAGCAGACACATGCACATTTGTGGTCTGCTGGAGGTCATTTTGCAGGGCTCTGGCAGTGCTCCTCCTGCTCCTCCTTGCACAAAGGTGGAGGTAGCAGTCCTCCACCTTTTTTTTGAGCAGTGTATTTTTTTGAGCAGTGTATTTTTTTGAGCAGTGTATATATATATTTTTTTATTTTTTTATACAAAACATCCACATACAAATGACAACATACAGACACACACAAACATCCACAACATCACCCCTGCCCAGACCCACCTGCCCAGACCCCCCTCTAGCGCCCGCATCACTCTCCGCCACATGGCCTCAAATTGCACCATTTTGTTTCTTTCCGTAACCAACGCACTTTCAACATCAATAAAGCACTTGACCTTTCCATTGTGTTAATGATGGAGGATTGGTTGATTTCCAGTTTTAAAGTATCTGTTTTTTCAAGATGATTTACAAGAAAAGTATCGTCCAACCCATCGGGTATCTCACTGCACCCTCATATGTAATTTATTGAAATATGCAGACTGACGGATTAAAAGTACATTTACATTGTAATACTTCTGACAGACAACTTTCTAGCTCCGCCCATAACTTTTGGACTTTATAGCGTTCCCAGAACGCTTGAATTATTGAGTCATTGTTAGTTTTACACTTAAGACATGACTCTGCCGTTCGTCGTCACCGGCTTACTAGCTGCAGCTGATCCATTTATCATCACTCCACTTGTCTTGTCTAATTAATCACACACACCTGGTCCTTATCCCCAATTAGTCATTGTATAAGTGTTCCCTCTGCTTCCTTGTCTGTGTGGGTGATTGTTTGTAGTGAGCTGTGTGTAGCTCGGTTCAGCTACCCTTACCTTGTTGTTGCCAGGGTAGATATTTCCCCTGTGCCTGAGTGTTGTCGTCGCATGCTTGCGCAACTGTTTATCGACGGAATAAACTCTTTGGATGCGTATTACTCTCCTGAGCCTGACTCCTCCTATCACACGCATCACACAAACAGGCATGGTGAGGTGATCCAGGGCCTGAAGCTGTACAAACTCTATCAACAGTAGATCATAGTATTTGTCTGCTCCAAAAGCCCTTAAGATGTTTGCAGAGACCAATGTGACCTTAAAAGGAGGCCAGAATATGGGGTTAGCACAAGTATTGAGTTTGACCTGCATACTAGGAGAATCCGGTTATTCCAAACACTCAAAAAAGCCCTGATAGGATTCCATTCCAGTCTTTCCCTGGTTGTGTCCCCAATGGCACCCTATTCCCTATAGGGGAATGTATTTTCCCTAAGGGCCCTGGTCAAAACTAATGCACTATTTAGGGTACCATTTGGGATGCACACCCTCTCTATCAGATCTGTTGCAGGTGATGCTGTTCCAAGAGGTTTTAGAAGTAGTAAATGTTTTTTCAGCCAAGACATGGGAGTATGACGTGGGTTAGCAGCTACACTGATGGACCAGAGCTATTGGGATTGCGCCCCAAATGACAGTCTTTTCCCTATATAGTGCACTACTTTCTCCAGCGCTCTAGTCAAAAGTAGTGCACTATATAAGGAAAAGGGTGCCATTTGGGAAACAACCTAACAGAAGTAAAACAGATGCTTTTTATCTGATATACTGAGACTTTGATGGGTCTCTGAGACAATCCCATTCCCTCCCACATAAATGTTTTTTTCATAAACACAGCATGAAATACACATTGTGAAGATTTGTTCCGATTCAACAAGTGATACATCATTTTGAAGCTCTGGCTGTGTACTTTAATGAAATGTAGTTTTATTTGTTTTGCACTTGTGCCCCATTTTGTCAGAGCTGATCACGTGTTCGGTGTTGATTAACAACTGCTTATACTAACGCTTTATTAATCAAATATAAAAAAAAACCAATCTACAGACAGACAACATAACACAATGTGAAGTCTTACAAGTGTTACAAACAGCAGTGGGGTGTGGATACGGCGGGAACATGTGGATCTGAGCAAGTGTGATGTCATTAATGTTCTGTAGCCGCCAAAAAACCACAACAACAACAAAAAAATGAACTGCTTATACTGTAATAGTGGTCAGGTCAACCATGTACCTATCTCCTGTTTCTGCAGCTTGATGTACAAGGACAACCACTGGACAGTATGCTAGCCAATCACAGGGCCCAACTAAGCTGTGTCTACACGTTAGCTACCACGTGCTGAAATATTGAAGTGTGGTTTCCATACCTCTCAACATATTTTCCTTCTCCCTCTACAAAAATGTACAAAGGGGAAGCCATGTTTCTACCACTGCTCTCTGCAGCTGAGAAATTCTCGCTCTTATCCATAATAATCTCATCATACGGACAAGACAACCCGCACGGCCTACTGTTTCTGCCAGCTGTTGGCTAGAGGTGCCACGACCAGAGCAGGCACGTTTGCTATTTCATGCAACCCGGGTTTTTTTTTGTGACAAAACCATCGGTAGAGTTGAAAATGTGATGGAAACCAGATTTTTATTTGGTACATGAAATCTTAAGTGAAAAAGTACATTTTGTATGCACTACGTCATCACGCACTGATTTTTATCCGTAACACTGGTGGGAAAAAATTCGCATATTTTCTTTATGCAGATTCTAGAATATTCACATGAGAATCTATCGCCAATTGGATGGAAACCTAGCTTATGCCTGTGATATGTGGTTGTCTCACCTAGCTATCATAAGATTAATTCACTAACTGTAACTGGCTCTGGATAAGAGCGTCTGCTAAATGACTCACTACTGTAGTGGCTCTGGATAAGAGTGTCTGCTAAATGACTCACTACTGTAGTGGCTCTGGATAAGAGCGTCTGCTAAATGACTCACTACTGTAGTGGCTCTGGATAAGAGCGTCTGCTAAATGACTCACTACTGTAGTCTCTCTGGATAAGAGTGTCTGCTAAATGACTCACTACTGTAGTGGCTCTGGATAAGAGCGTCTGCTAAATGACTCACTACTGTAGTGGCTCTGGATAAGAGCGTCTGCTAAATGACTCACTACTGTAGTCTCTCTGGATAAGAGTGTCTGCTAAATGACTCACTACTGTAGTGGCTCTGGATAAGAGCGTCTGCTAAATGACTCACTACTGTAGTGGCTCTGGATAAGAGCGTCTGCTAAATGACTCACTACTGTAGTGGCTCTGGATAAGAGCGTCTGCTAAATGACTCACTACTGTAGTCTCTCTGGATAAGAGTGTCTGCTAAATGACTCACTACTGTAGTGGCTCTGGATAAGAGCGTCTGCTAAATGACTCACTACTGTAGTGGCTCTGGATAAGAGCGGAAAGAATGACTGGTGTCTCATTTTTAAAAACATTTTAGTCATTTAGCAGAAGCTCTTATCCAGAGCGACTTACAGTTAGTGAGTAAATAAATTTTCATACTATTATTTTTTTTGTATCAAAATGGCAGAAATGCCTTCTGGAGCATGTGAACTTTCATGTGCCTTAATAACAAACTTGTATGCCATCTGGAAATACGAATACAATTGTTAAATTACGAGCCTAGTTGGTTTAGCCACGGACAAATACAGGAAACCTTCCCACTAGCCACGATTGGCTGAGATAATGGATGGGCTGGACATGCCGAGAGATGAGTTGGGATTGGTCTGCCATGTAGCATGCTTCTGTCTATAACATGAGCTGCCCAGTATGTGCGGATAATCCTTTCTACCGTGGCTTTAAAAAATATATATAATGAAGAACTGAAGAAGTGTTGCTACTGCTCTCAACATGGCTGCCCTTAATTTAATAGGCAAAGATCAATGGGAAAAAGTAGTGATGGACTACTTTCTGGAAGACAATTGTGCCACGCTGAGTCTGAAAATGAATCAGACGATGAGGAAATCCCTGATTTAGGTAAAAACATTTCCATTGAACCAGATATTGTAGAGTCTTCTGATGACAGTGTTGATGAAGAAACAGTGTCGTTGTCACAGAAGAAGTGGGCCGAGTTTTGAAATCATCGGAACGCAAGGTGGAAGAAGAGAGATAATTGCCGAATGTGGAGGGAGTCGAAAAGAGAACACAGAAGACCGTTTGTATAAAACTCCTGTCTCCAGATTACATCTTCAAATTAAAAGGGAAACCATGGCATCCATGACAGACAGGGAGAAGCATTCATCCATGTATACGGGTAACAGGCTAGCTACATTTTCAGATATTATGTGTTTCTAATTTTGTCAGAAAGAAGTTAAAGCGTACTGTTAGCTAGCTAGCTAACGTCAGCTGGCTGGCTCGCCAGCTAACGTTACGTGTATGATCTGTGTAGTAATATTATTTGTATCTCAGAAAGCCATTTCCATTGCTAGTTATAGCCTAATGTTAGCTAGCTAGCTAACATTAAACCTAGTTTGTTAGCTTTAGCTACCCGCAGATTCATGCATGATGCATGGTAGTATGAGTCGGGATTATGATTCATTGTTTATCTAGCTACATGTCTAGACAAAAGACTCTACTATTCAAGTAACCATTTCACTGTATCGTTTACACCTTCTATATCCTGTGCACGTGACAAATAAATGTTGATTTTTATTTGATATAGTGTGTGTTTACCAGAGACGGTAATGTGAAGAACATGACCTGCACCAAAGTCAGATTAGGATATAACACTAGATAAAATGTATTTTTTCTGCTACTTTTTGCTACTACTTTCACCACTTTTAGTCTTGAAATCTTTGGTTGTTTACTACACTACCTTATTCACTCTGTTTAGCACATTAACTCACATGTGAATCAATGACTGTGTGATCACGCTCGCCCTAGCCGATGTGAGTAAGACGTCTCTGCTACCGCACGGCAAGCGAAACCGATGCACCAAGTCTGGAACCAACAGGACCCTGAACAGCTTCTACCCTAAAGCCATAAGACTGCTAAATAGTTAACCAAATAGCTACCCGGACTATCTGCACCAACCCTATTTGCACTAACCCTTTAGACTCATCACATACACTGCTGCTTGGCTTGGAGGCTGGTTAGTGTATGATGTTACTGTATGATAGTTGGCTTGGAGGCTGGTTAGTGTATGATGTTAGTGTATGATGATAGTTGGCTTGGAGGCTGGTTAGTGTATGATGTTAGTGTATGATGATAGTTGGCTTGGAGGCTGGTTAGTGTATGACGTTAGTGTATGATGATAGTTGGCTTGGAGGCTGGTTAGTGTATGATGTTAGTGTATGATGATAGTTGGCTTGGAGGCTGGTTAGTGTATGATGATACTGTATGATGATAGTTGGCTTGGAGGCTGGTTAGTGTATGATGTTAGTGTATGATGATAGTTGGCTTGGAGGCTGGTTAGTGTATGATGATACTGTATGATGATAGTTGGCTTGGAGGTTGGTTAGTGTATGAGGTTAGTGTATGATGATAGTTGGCTTGGAGGCTGGTTAGTGTATGATGATATGTATGATGATAGTTGGCTTGGAGGCTGGTTAGTGTATGAGTAGTGTATGATAGTTGGCTTGAGCTGGTTATGTATGATTTAGTGATATGTTTGGGCTTGGAGGCTGTTAGTGTATGATGTTATGTATGATGATAGTTGGCTTGGAGGCTGGTTAGTGTAGATGTTATGTATATGATAGTTGGCTTGGAGGCTGGTTAGTGTATGATGTTAGTGTATGATGATAGTTGGCTTGGAGGCTGGTTAGTGTATGATGTTACTGTATGATGATAGTTGGCTTGGAGGCTGGTTAGTGTATGATGTTAGTGTATGATGATAGTTGGCTTGGAGGCTGGTTAGTGTATGATGTTACTGTATGATGATAGTTGGCTTGGAGGCTGGTTAGTGTATGATGTTAGTGTATGATGATAGTTTGGCTTTGGAGGCTGGTTAGTGTAATGATGTTAGTGTATGATGATAGTTTGGCTTGGAGGCTGGTTAGTGTATGATGTTAGTGTATGATGATAGTTGGCTTGGAGGCTGGTTAGTGTATGATGTTACTGTATGATGATAGTTGGCTTGGAGGCTGGTTAGTGTATGATGTTAGTGTATGATGATAGTTGGCTTGGAGGCTGGTTAGTGTATGATGTTAGTGTATGATGATAGTTGGCTTGGAGGCTGGTTAGTGTATGATGTTTAGTTGTATGATGATAGTTGGCTTGGAGGCTGGTTAGTGTATGATGTTAGTGTATGATGATAGTTGGCTGGAGGCTGGGTTATAGTGTATGATGTTACTGTATGATGTTAGTTGGCTTGGAGGCTGGTTAGTGTATGATGTTAGTGTATGATGATAGTTGGCTTGGAGGCTGGTTAGTGTATGATGTTACTGTATGATTATAGTTGGCTTGGAGGCTGGTTAGTGTAATGATGTTTAGTGTATGAAATGTAGTTTGGCTTGGAGGCTTGGTTAGTGTATGATGTTAGTGTATGATGATAGTTGGCTTGGAGGCTGGTTAGTGTATGATGTTAGTGTATGATGATAGTTGGCTTGGAGGCTGGTTAGTGTATGATGTTACTGGTATGATGATAGTTGGCTTGGAGGCTGGTTAGTGTATGATTTAGTGTATGATGATAGTTGGCTTGGAGGCTGGTTAGTTGTATGATGTTTAGTGTATGATGTTAGTTGGCTTGGAGGCTGGTTAGTGTATGATGTTAGTGGTATGATGATAGTTGGCTTGGAGGCTGGTTAGTGTATGATGTTAGTGTATGATGATAGTTTGGCTTGGAGGCTGGTTAGTGTATGATGTTACTGTATGATGATAGTTTGGCCTTGGAGGCTGGTTAGTGTATGATGTTAGTGTATGATGATCGTTGGCTTGGAGGCTGGTTAGTGTATGATGTTTAGTGTATGATGATAGTTGGCCTTGGAGGCTGGTTTAGTGGTATGATGTTTACTGTATGATGGATAGTTGGCTTGGAGGCTGGTTAGTGTATGATGTTAGTGTATGATGATAGTTGGCTTGGAGGCTGGTTAGTGTATGATGTTAGTGTATGATGATAGTTGGCTTGGAGGCTGGTTAGTGTATGATGTTAGTGTATGATGATAGTTGGCTTGGAGGCTGGTTAGTGTATGATGTTACTGTATGATGTTAGTGTATGGTAATGAAAACAATCTTTGGTAATCCTGTCTCTTATATCCTCCTCGTCTCTACTGTCTTCCCCCCCCCCTCCTCCTCCTCACCTCCTCCCTCCCCCTCCTCCGCTCTCCTCCTCCCACTCTCTTCCACCTCACATCTCCTCTCCCCTCCCCTTCCCCCTCCCTTCTCCTCCCCACCTCCTCCTTCCCCCCTCACATCCTCCTCCTCCTCCCACCTCTTCTCCCCCTCACCTCCTCCTCCTCCCACCTCCTCCTTCTCCCCCTCAGCCTTCTCCTCCCCCCACCTCCTCCTTCTCCCCCTCAACCTCCTCCTCCTCCCACCTCCTCCTTGTCCCCCTCAGCCTTCTCCTCCTCCCACCTCCTCTTTCTCCCCCTCAGCCTTCTCCTCCCCCCACCCCTCTCCACCTCTCTCCTCTCCCACCCACCTCCTCCTCCCTCCCCCACTCTCTTCTTCTCCCCCCCACCATCCTCCTCCTCCCCCCTCCTCCTCCCCCTCACTCCTCCTCCTCCCCCCCTCCTCCCTCTCCCCCTCCAACCTCCTCCTCCCACCTCCTCCCCATCCTCCCCTCAACCTCCTCCCCCCTCCCACCTCCTCCTCCTCCCCCTCCATTCCTTCTCCCCTCCGCCTCCTCTCCTCCCACCCTCCTTTCTCCCCCTCAGCCTCCTCCTCCTCCCCCCTCTCCTTCTCCCCCTCCGCCTTTCTCCTCCCCCCACCTCCTCCTTCTCCTCCCCCTCCAGCCTCCTCCTCCTCCCACCTCCTCCCCTTTTCCCCCTCCAGCCTTCTTCTCCTCCTACCATCACTCTTTCTCCCCCTCAGCTTTTCCTTCTCTCCCCCCACCTCCTCCTTCTCCCCCTCAGCCTCCTCCTCCTCCCACCTCCTCCTTCTCCCCCTCAACCACCTCCTCCTCCTGTACATGATGGATCCATGTGCTCCGTCTTGTTGTTGGTCCAAAGACAGAGAGGGAGGCATACTTTGGATCTGGTTCCCCTAAAATGATAAAAACCCAGAGTTGGGATTAGTGGAAATCCCTATTTAGGAGAAGGTTTAAGAAACCCGAACACAGTTAAGTAAGCATGCCCCTTATATTACCAGATTATCACTGGGCCTGAACATTTCTTGGATTAAGAACATTAGTAAAAAGTAAAGTAATCTTTATTAAATAATCCATTTCACGTTGCGCGTTGGACGTTTCGTGTTAGGAGTAAATATCAGTTGTAGCATCCAGCTGGAGGGGATATCAACCAAGACCATGGGCTTTAAATCTCCTGTCAGTAAAAACAGAGAGCGTGGCAGAGGGAGAGAGACTCCACTTAAAGGACACTTTGGGTCATGGCAGAGGGGAGCTCTTAATGATATTTATGTTCCTGGATCAGCAGTCTCTCTATCGCCTGTTTTCTCCAGATTACCGTTCGGTGTTGTGGGTAGGCGAGGTGGTGCTGCTGCTGTGATCAGGTGGGGGATCTGACAGATACAGCAAGGGGTTACTTTCCAAATGGCACCCTATTCTCCATAGGGCTCTGGTCAAAAGTAGTGCACTATGTAGGGGATAGGGTGCCTAATCAACCAGTTCGTCTACAGTAGCTATCATATTTGAAATCAGCATAAACTATGTTGAGCCTTCTATTCTCTGTCTAATAAACTGTAATAATTAATAAACTGTAATAATTAATCAAGTGTAATAATTAATCAACTGTAATAATTCATTTGGAGGTTGTTATTTTGATCATGACTCAACAGCACCAGCAGTATATCAACGTTTTCCAACTGCCAACGCCAGTATTCACTGTTTATGGCTTTCCATTCTTCTAATCTGAATAAATCTCTCTAAAGTTATTATAGGAGTATTAGAGATGTAACACTTTCCACAGGATTCATCCACTGGTGATTGATGTGTCTAGATGGAATACACTTTGGCAGAGACACACGGCCGTTCCCAATGACAGCTGCTGAGACAATATTCTTATAATTGTATCAGAACAGACTGGGACCAGTACTATCAGGGACAGACTGGGACCAGTACTATAAGGGACAGACTGGGACCAGTACTATAAGGGACAGACTGGGACCAGTACTATAAGGGACAGACTGGGACCAGTACTATAAGGGACAGACTGGGACCAGTACTATAAGGGACAGACTGGGACCAGTACTATAAGGGACAGACTGGGACCAGTACTATAAGGGACAGACTGGGACCAGTACTATAAGGGACAGACTGGGACCAGTACTATAAGGGACAGACTGGGACCAGTACTATAAGGGACAGACTGGGACCAGTACTATAAGGGACAGACTGGGACCAGTACTATAAGGGACAGACTGGGACCAGTACTATAAGGGACAGACTGGGACCAGTACTATAAGGGACAGACTGGGACCAGTACTATAAGGGACAGACTGGGACCAGTACTATAAGGGACAGACTGGGACCAGTACTATAAGGGGCAGACTGGGACCAGTACTATAAGGGACAGACTGGGACCAGTACTATAAGGGACAGACTGGGACCAGTACTATAAGGGACAGACTGGGACCAGTACTATAAGGGACAGACTGGGACCAGTACTATAAGGGACAGACTGGGACCATTTATTTCCTTGAGGCCCCCATTATAAGTCAAATCATTTTGTACCATAACATTTGGACGGGCCCACTGGGCTTAAAATAGACCATTTGCTATATGGCCAGTCCATCTCTACTTAACTATCCACTATCCTTACAGACAGCAGTCCTCTGTGTAAAGATAGACAGTCAGTTAGGTTAGTTAGTTAGTGTCAGTTAGGTTAGTTAGTTAGTGTCAGTTAGGTTAGTTAGTTAGTGTCAGTTAGGTTAGTTAGTTAGTGTCAGTTACGACACAATGTGTAGAGAAGAAAAGTCTTGAGCCATATGATACAGTATTATGATACAGTATTACAGTATTATGATACAGTATTACAGTATTATGATACAGTATTACAGTATTATGATACAGTATTATGATACAGTATTATGATACGGTTTTACAGTATTATGATACAGTATTATGATACAGTATTATGATACGGTTTTACAGTATTATGATACAGTATTATGATACAGTATTATGATACAGTATTATGATACAGTTTTACAGTATTATGATACAGTATTATGATACAGTTTTACAGTATTATGATACAGTAATATGATACAGTATTATGATACAGTTTTACAGTATTATGATACAGTATTATGATACAGTTTTACAGTATTATGATACAGTATTATGATACGGTTTTACAGTATTATGATACAGTATTATGATACAGAATTGTCCAACATTATTGAGTGATGTTCTGCTTGAGTAGATGAGGTGAAAGGGGTACTGTAAATATCCCCACATATCCAACACTTCAAATATGAGCAGAGTAGTTCTAATCCAACCTGTACAAAACCCAAGTCAGAGCACTAGCCTGCTTCACTCCTAACTAGCCTGCTTCACTCCTAACCCCTAACTAGCCTGCTTCACTCCTAACCCCTAACTAGCCTGCTTCACTCCTAACCCCTTACTAGCCTGCTTCACTCCTAACCCCTAACTAGCCTGCTTCACTCCTAACCCCTAACTAGCCTGCTTCACTCCTAACCCCTAACTAGCCTGCTTCACTCCTAACCCCTAACTAGCCTGCTTCACTCCTAACCCCTAACTAGCCTGCTTCACTCCTAACCCCTAACTAGCCTGCTTCACTCCTAACCCCTAACTAGCCTGCTTCACTCCTAACCCCTAACTAGCCTGCTTCACTCCTAACCCCTAACTAGCCTGCTTCACTCCTAACCCCTAACTAGCCTGCTTCACTCCTAACCCCTAACTAGCCTGCTTCACTCCTAACCCCTTACTAGCCTGCTTCACTCCTAACCCCTAACTAGCCTGCTTCACTCCTAACCCCTTACTAGCCTGCTTCACTCCTAACCCCTAACTAGCCTGCTTCACTCCTAACCCCTAACTTGCCTGCTTCATTCCTAACCCCTAACTAGCCTGCTTCACTCCTAACCCCTTACTAGCCTGCTTCACTCCTAACCCCTAACTAGCCTGCTTCACTCCTAACCCCTAACTAGCCTGCTTCACTCCTAACCCCTTACTAGCCTGCTTCACTCCTAACCCCTAACTTGCCTGCCTCACCCCTAACTAGCCTGCTTCTAACCTGTACAAACTCCCAGGGCACCCATATCCATGTCTCTCTCCCTCTCTCTCTCTCTTTTGGTCTCTCTGTCCCCCCCCCCCCCCCCCCCCTCGGCTGAGCCAAACGCCAAACACACACAGTCTGACTGAGCCTGACAGAGACGCTGCTGTTCCAAGTTCAATATTGCATGATCACTATGGTGTCTGTTTAACCCCTGGTGACTAACTCTGTTGGGAAACCCCTCTCTCTGTCAGCAGGACCAATCAGGTCATGACTGGGGCTGTGGCGGTCATGACGTTTTGTCAGCCGGTGATTGTCAAGCAAATAACTAATAAATCCATGTAATATAGCCTACACCTTCACAATAAATTCAATATTTATTTTAGACAGGTCTAAAGAAACATATGAAGAAAATGTAGTACATTTCAGAAGAACAGAATAGTATACTTTAAGTTGTCCTTATGTTAGGCCCTGATCTGTCTATGCCATATGGCTGTGGGCTACACTAGTTCATTTAACAAGATTTGCTTAGAATTCCATGGCATTATTTTGTATTATTTTATAGTATGAAGAATACAGTTGAAGAAAGCTGAATAAAATAGAAAGGATAGAGCTGTTAACAAAGAAATAGGTACTCCTATATGCTTAATTGTCACGACTTCCTCTGAAGCTGCCTCCCCTCCTTGTTCGGGCAGGTTTCGGCGTTCGTGGTCACCAGCTTACTAGCCACTGCCGCTCCATATATCATCATTCCATTTGTCTTGTCTTGTCAATTACACACACCTGGTTCATATCCCCTCATTAGTCCGTGTATAAGTGTTCCCTCTGCCCCCCTTGTCCTTGTGGGTGATTGTCATTTGTGAGTTGAGTGTAGCTCGGTGGAGCTACCCGTGCCTTGTATTTCCGGGGCTATTTGTTCCCCGTGTGCCTGTATTTTGTTGACGCTATCCAGCGTAACTGTTTCTTACGGAATAAACTCTGTATTCTGCGATTTACCCTCCTGCGCCTGACTCCTTCAAATCACACTCTCACAGAATCACCCACCTGAAGTATGGAGTCAGCGGGAGAGGAGCGCATGCCTGGAGTCGTGGCACGGGTCCAGGAGCTTTCCACGATACTGGCCAGCTTGGGGGAAGCGATTCTTCAGGTCGTCCAACGCCTGGAGAGGAGAGGACCCGATCTATCGAGACCAGCTGGTCAACCGGATCCAGCCACCCACACCCCAGCACCCGGAGGGATCCAGATATCAGGAGTTCGACAGGACGGCGGCGCTCTGCCAAGGATTCCTCCTCCAACTGGAGCTCTACTTCTCCAGCATCAGCCCGGCCCCATCGGAGCGGGAGAAGGTGTCCGCCCTCATCTCCTGCCTCTCGGGGAAAGCCCTGGAGTGGGCCAACGCGGTGTGGAAAGAAGGAGGAGCCGCGTTGGAGAACTACGGGGAGTTCGCTCGCCTCTTTCGGGACGTTTTCGATCACCCGACCGAAGGTCGAGAGGCGGGCGAGCGGCTGGTCCACCTGAGGCAGGGGAGGAGGACCGCGCAGGACCTCGCTTTGGAGTTTTGGACTCTGGCAGCGGGGTCCGGGTGGAACGAGCGGGCCCTGATCGACCATTTCCGGTGCCATCTGCGGGAGGACATCCGACGGGAGCTGGCTTGCCGGGACACCATGTTGTCTTTCACACAACTGGTGGACATGGCCATCCGTTTGGACAACCTGCTGGCAGCCAGAGGACGTCCTGGAAGGGGTCTGCTCATTCCCAACCCGGCCGGCTAGGATCCCGAGCTGATGGAGCTGGGTGGAGCCGCCATCAGAGAGAGCGGAGGACGACAGCGACAGTACACCACACGGAGTCGTCAACGCTCTTTTGGGTCTGGAGGCGAAGGCAGGGCACTCTCGCATCAGCCCAGGTATCGAACACCCACACTCGTTCAGAGCCCTCTGCTGCGCACTGTACCCTACCCATCTACTTTCCCGATCACATGGTAGTTCCCCAGTGTAAGGCGCTAGTCGATACAGGCGCAGCTGGGAACTTTATGGACAGGGCATTCTCACACTGTCTAGGTATTTCATTGGTTCCCCTATCCATTCCACTCCCCATCAGAGCACTTGATAGTCGACCATTAGGGTCCGGGTTTGTTCAGGAAGTTACTGCACCAGTCACCATGATTACCCAGGAGATTCATTGTGAGCAGATCACTTTTTTTTATTATTGAGTCCCCTGCTTTCCTTGTGGTATTAGGTATCCCTTGGTTAGCACTCCACAACCCCACTTTCTCATGGCCGCAGAGGGTTCTCACGGGGTGGTCACGAGAGTGTCAGGGTAGGTGTCTAGGTGTTTCTGTTGGTGCAACCACGGTGGAAAGTCCAGAGGGTACCTCCACCGTGCGCATTCCCCCCGAATACCTCGATTTGGCGCACGCATTTTCAAAGACGCAGACTACCAAGTTACCACCTCATCGGGCGGGGGATTGCGCGATAAACCTCCGGGTAGACGCTGTACCTCCCAGGATTCATGTGTACCCCCTGTCGCAGGCTGAAACGGCAGCTATGGAAACATACGTCACCGAGTCCCTGCGCCAGGGGTATATACGTCACTCCACTTCACCCGCCTCCTCGAGTTTCTTCTTTGTGAAGAAGAAAGACAGCGGTCTGCGCCCTTGCATTGATTATCGACCACTGAACAAGGAGACGATCAGGTTTAGTTATCCTCTCCCCCTCATACCGTCAGTGATCGAGTCAATGCATGGGGCGCGCTTCTTCACCAAATTAGATCTCAGGAGTGCGTACAATCTGGTGCGTGTTCGGGAGGGGGATGAGTGGAAGACAGCATTCAGCACAACCACGGGGCATTATGAATACCTGGTGATGCCCTACGGTTTGATGAATGCTCCATCCGTCTTCCAGTCCTTTGTAAACGAGGTGTTTCGGGACATGCTTGGTCGCGGTGTAGTGGTCTACATCGATGACATTCTGGTGTATTCCGCTACGCGCGTTGAGCATGTGTCCCTGGTTCGCAAAGTGCTGGCCCGACTGTTGGAAAATGATCATTATGCCAAGGCAGAGAAGTGTATCTTTTTCCAGCAGTCCGTCTCCTTTCTTGGATACCGCATTACCACCTCAGGGGTGGCGATGGAGGGGGATCGCATTTCAGCCGTGCGTAATTGGCCGACTCCCACCACGGTTAAAGAGGTGCAGCGCTTTCTGGGCTTTGCCAACTACTATCGGAGGTTTATCCAGGGCTTTGGGAAGGTCGCAGCTCCCATTACATCTCTGTTGAAGGGTGGGCCGTCCCGGCTCCGCTGGTCTGCTGAGGCTGACCTGGCCTTCAGGAAACTGAGGGGTATGTTCACCTCAGCCCCGGTACTGGTCCACCCCGATCCATCACTAACGTTCATAGTGGAGGTGGATGAGTCCGAGGTAGGGATAGGCGCTGTCCTATCTCAATGCTTGGGCACGCAACCCAAGCTCCGCCCCTGTGCCTTCTTCTCTAAGAAGCTCAACCCGGTGGAGCAGAACTACGAGGTTGGCTGTTGTCCGAGCTTTGACCGTGTGGAGGCATTCGCTCGAAGGGGTGAAACATCCTTTCCTCATCTGGACGGACCACCGTAACCTGGAGTACATCCGGGCAGCGAGGTTGCTGAATCCTCGCCAGGCCAGGTGGGCCCTATTCTTCACCCGGTTCGATTTTACACTGTCATACATCCCGGGTACGAAGAAGGCAGACACATTGTCACAGCTGTATGACACAGAGGAGAGGCCCAGAGACAATAACCCCATACTCCCGGCTTCCTGCATTGTGGCGCCGGTAGTATGGGCGATGGACGCGGATATAGAGCAGGCATTACGCACAGATCCATCTCCCCCTCAGTGTCCAGCTGGGCTACAGTACGTGCCTGCTCTTATCCGTGATCATCTGATCTACTGGGCACACACGTCACCCTCCTCTGGTCACCCAGGTATTGGTCGTACCGCGCTGACTGACCGGAAAGTACTGGTGGCCTACCTTGGCTAAGGGCATGAGGGTGTCTGTCTCCTCCTGCTCGGTGTGCGCCCAGAGTAAGGCACCTAGGCACCTCCCAGCGGGTAAGTTACAACCTTTACCAATTCCACAACGACAAAGGTCTCATCTAAGTGTTGATTTCCTGACTGATCTTCCCATCTCCCAAGGTAACACTACCCATCCTGGTCGTTGTGGACCGCTTTTCCAAGGCTTGCCTCCTCCTTCCTCTGCCCGGTCTCCCCACGGCCCAGCAAACTGCGGAGGCCCTGTTTATTCACGTCTTTCGGCACTACGGGGTACCAGAGGATATAGTGTCTAACCGAGGTCCCCAATTCACATCCAAGGTCTGGAAGGCGTTCATGGAACGTCTAAGGTGTCTCGGTCAGCCTGACCTCTGGTTTCCACCTCGAGTCTAATGGGCAGGTGGAATGGGTAAATCAGGATGTGGGTAGGTTCCTGCGGTCCTACTGCCAGGACTGGCCGGGGGAGTGGTCGGTGTTCTTGCCATGGGCCGAATATACCCAGAACTCTCTCCGGCACTCCTCCACTAACCTAACGCCATTTCAATGTGTGTTGGGTTACCAACCGGTGCTGGCACCGTGGCACCAGAGCCAGACCGAGGCTCCTGCGGTGGATAACTGGTTTCGGCGCGCGGAGGAGACGTGGGACGCTGCCCACGTCCACCTCCAATGCGCCGTTCATCGTCAGAAGGCCAACGTTGACCGCCACCGTAGTGAGGCCCCCGTCTTTGTACCGGGGGATTGGGTCTGCCCCTCCACCTGCCCTGCTGGAAGCTGAGCCCGCGGTTTGTGGGGCTGTTTAAAGTCCTGAGGAGAATCAACGAGGTCACCTATAGGTTATTACTTTCCCCCGATTACCGTATTAACCCCTCGTTTCATGTGTCTCTCCTCAGGTCGGTGGTGGCTGGTCCGCTCCAGGAGTCTGAAGTGCGGGAGGTCCCTCCGCCTCCTCTGGACATCGAGGGGGCCCCGGCGTACTCCGTCCGTTCCATCCTGGATTCAAGGCGTCGAGTACCTCGTGGAGTGGGAGGGGTACGGTCCGGAGGAACAGTGCTGGGTCCCGGTGAGGGATTTCCTCGATCCCTCCCTGTTGCGGGATTTCCACCGTCGCCATCCGGCTCGCCCTGCTCCGCGTCCTCCTGGCCGTCCCCGAGGCCGGGGTCAGCGCGCTGCTAGAGCTGCGCGTCAAGGGGGGGGGGGTACTGTCACGACTTCCTCCGAAGCTGCCTCCCCTCCTTGTTCGGGCAGGCTTCGGCGTTCGTCGTTACCGGCCTACTAGCCACTGCCGCTCCATATCTCTATCTATAATTTATAGTTATTAATGTAACTTTAGTTGTTCTACAAAGGTTGGGCTATATGTTTAGATGTTTAAACATTGCATGATGTGACTCTAATGAGGATTTGAAAAAAGTTGCTTGAAAGTCATGAGCTCTTTTTAGTTTTTTTTGCGCAGGCTGCACACACTTCATCAGTGTCATTCACAATTTGACAAGCACTTGATAATGCCTCAAATTTCTCGGTGGCTTCCCCTTTGTTTGGCCGTAATCCACCCTAAAAAAATCCATACCTTTTGCGCTAGTGGCCGTTGTGCGAGTGCTGCGTGCTCCGAAGCACCTCTCACTCACATGGCTCTCCATCACGTGATCGGGTCTTTCTCAAGGCTACAAGTGAAGAAAGACTCATCGGGGATGCAGATGCGTGTGTCCTTATCCAATTCCGAGGTGCATTTTGAAGATATTGGAAGAACTGTCCACATTTACTTTTTGTCAGCCAACAAGATGAGTAGGCCTAACGAACAGCAAAAGCACTAGCCTATGTCAATCTACTATCCCCCATAGTACATGTAGCGAAGACACAGGGAGTCAGGAAGCAGGTGCAGTCATGAGTTTAATAGGAACGAACATTGAGTTGTCTACCTGGACCTGTCTACCTGGAGGTTTTTGGTGCATCATCGGTTGTAGGTCACAACAACGAAAGTGATCACCGCATAGTTCAAGTTTCAAGTTTTATTAGTCTTATGTACAGGATACACATGGTATACACTGTCCAATGAAACGCTTACTACAGGTTCCTTCTCGACAATGCAACAACAATAAGAAATAATTAAATATAACAATACCACATAAAGTAAATGGCTCAGTAGAATATAATATATTTTTTTAGGATAAGTATAACACCTTAAGGTACAATTTATACTCCACTATTTACACGTGTTTTGGGGAAGGTGGGGATGGGGAGCAAATGTATAAACTGAGCAGTTTAATAAGTCTGGTAGCAGCAGTTGTGATGTGTGTGGATGTACAGCATGTTTGTGTGGATGTGTGCATGAGTGATTGCATGTGTGCTAAGGTGTGGAGAATCAGAGCAGGTGGTCAGTCCAGTTCAAGTGTTCAGCAGTCTGATGGCTTGTAGATATAAACTGTCTCTGAGCCTGTTGGTATCAGACCTCATGCTCCGATACCATCTGCCCAACTGTAAGGGAGTGAACAGCTCGTGGCTGGGGTGTGTGGGGGTCCTTGATAATGCTGCGGGACTTCCTCAGGCACCGTATCGAGTAGAAGTCCTGGATGGGTGGGAGCACGGTCCCAGTGATGTCCTGGATGGGTGGGAGCACGGTCCCAGTGATGTCCTGGATGGGTGGGAGCACGGTCCCAGTGATGTCCTGGACCGTCTTCACCACCCCCTGGAGGGCCTTGCGGTCGTGGATGGAGGAAATTCTTGCACCAGGCCATGATGCAACCGGACAGGATGCTCTTGATGTTGCAGCGGTAGTATTTGGAGTGCTTTACCTTCGAACAACATAGCCATCTACAGCTAACGTTTGTCAATAGGCGATGTAGCTACAGGTGAATTTCTGTTGGATTGTTTGTTTATTATCCCAGTATAGATCATTAACATCACACTCTTCATAGACTTATCATAGACTGTAGGTAGAAAACAGTGTTACACAAGTCCTACAGGCTCACATTTAATAATATCTTCAGCTGATCAGGGTGACAATTGTAGCCTAGAAAATGTATACATAGTTCGTTTTCTTCTTCGACGATGAAGTATCTGATAAAGCTCTTTTTACACGGTCCTCTGTAGCTCAGCTGGTAGAGCACGGCGCTTGTAACGCCAAGGTAGTGGGTTCGATCCCCGGGACCACCCCCCATACACAAAAATGTATGCACGCACGACTGTAAGTCGCTTTGGATAAAAGCGTCTGCTAAATGGCATATTATTTATTTTTATTTATGTGGCACATGCACAAAGTTTATCATTGCAAATGTGTTGCATAATGACTGACAACGGTCTCAGATGTTAAAACCTTACTTTCCTTTTATTTAATGTTACAACTACGTCTGGTACAAAGTCGTGGATTCTTAGAGGTCCTTTGGAAATAATTGGTACATGTCTTCATGGTAATCTGCCCAGAGCAATACCAAAGTATTTGATGCAAGTTCCAGGTTTGTGACAAAAGTTCCAGGTTTATCAAACGTTGTTATCAAGCAAGCAGTGAATATTGTGACTGAAGAGTGTAGAGGATTGACCGGTAAAAAATGTGGACTCAATTCTGAGACAAACTAGTCCCTCAGCACTGAAAGAGTTTGTATGGTATAAAGTTTTGATGATTGGAAAAAGTCAGCCCCAAGATTTCTGGAGTGTTTGCAATGTGTGAGCACTTTCTCCATGACTGCGGCTCCAGGAAGAAGGAAGAGGCCTTCAGACTGCGGCTCCAGGAAGAAGGAAGAGGCCTTCAGACTGCGGCTCCAGGAAGAAGGAAGAGGCCTTCAGACTGCGGCTCCAGGAAGAAGGAAGAGGCCTTCAGACTGCGGCTCCAGGAAGAAGGAAGAGGCCTTCAGACTGCGGCTCCAGGAAGAAGGAAGAGGCCTTCAGACTGCGGCTCCAGGAAGAAGGAAGAGGCCTTCAGACTGCGGCTCCAGGAAGAAGGAAGAGGCCTTCAGACTGCGGCTCCAGGAAGAAGTACATAATGGCCATGGCAAGGGTCACCCTTTTAAGGGCACGTTCTAAATGTATGTGTGCACCGATGTTTGGTAATGCACTTGTCATGCATCATGGTGGGACCAAGAAGACATGCATCGACCAACTATCCAGGCTTGGTGTCTGTGTCCAGGAAGAGTACAATGACAACATGGAAACAGATTGGTGAGTCATGTGACGAGAAATGCCAACAGTGGAGATATGGAGAGTGTCCAGGTCCAGAATGCAGGGAGTGTAGCTTGTCCTGACAACACCACGCAACACAACGATGGATCCAGTGGAACTATTGAAATGTATTGATGGTTTATGTTCATTCTAAATACAACCACTAGAACAACAAACTACAAGTTGTCATGATTTAACTGGATTTGAACCCAAATGCAGACAACTACACCAAGCCAGAGAAGGTTTAACAGGTTTATTTACAATGTTCAATTAGTCCAGGTTTCCAATAATAGGGGAAGAGCAAGTCCAGGTTACAGGGAGGGTAACAGATCCAGGTCAGGGCAGGTGTGGTACCGTAATGTCCTAGTGTCCGTGGTGAGTCCAAAAGGGAGGTCCGGTAGTGGAAAGCAAGATGGTGGTGGCAGGAGTGAAGCGGAGGCAGGAGTCAGGTTCCAATAATCTGTGGCACAGGAGAAAAGTAAATAGAACAGGCCAAAAACACAAAGAGCGAAAACAAACAGGTTGAGTCGACAGCGAGACTAACATGGTCGTCTTGTCTATGATCTGACGATGAGTGGCAAGTTTGACCGGGTCTTAAAGGCTGAGGTGATTATGGTGAATGAGCTGCAGCTGGAACCCTGACTCCCGCACACCAGACTTCACTCCTGCAATCAAGGACAGACAGAGGGGAGGGGGAGAGCAGAGAGAGAGCTACCTAGCAGCAGTAGGCCTAACACAAGTATGATGTGCGGCTGTGTACGTTTGCCGTTTGTTTGTGTTTTTTTGTGTGATTATGTTTTATTGGGATTTTTGACAATTACCAAGACAGTAGGAATCAAGTGACAGGGAGACAGGACGGCAAGCCGGGTCCTTGCGTAGCACTCATAGCAGCCTAGATGTCTGTCACGTTACCGGTAAGCCACGACGTCAACATTGTTGTGTTATTTTAATATAGAAACTTCTTATGAACTCTGTCAGTATCTATGTCACTATCTGTAATCCAATGCTTGAGAGTGAACAGGTCCAGCTACCAGGGATTGAAGCTCTTTCTGCCCATCCGCTGGATCTGAGGAGAGACCTTCTCTATCTCAGCAGGGCTGCATTACACAGTGTGCTGTTATACATGGAAAGTCATAGTAACTGTCCTAAAATCAAGTCAGACCCACCGAGAGTAGTGATTCTAGTCGGGCGGGCGGGTGCAAGCAGCGTTCGATTGAAGAGCATGCATTTAGTTTTACTAGCGTTTAAGAGCAGTTGGAGGCCACGGAAGGAGTGTTGTATGGCATTGAAGCTCGTTAGGAGGTTTGTTAACACAGTGTCCAATGAAGGGCCAGATGTATACAAAATGGTATCGTCTGTGTAGAGGTGGATCTGAGAGTCACCAGCAGCAAGAGTCAGGGCTTTGTGATGGCCACTCTAATACCTTGACTTTGTTCTCCTTAAGCCATTTTGCCACAACTTTGGAAGTATGCTTGGGGTCATTGTCCATTTGGAAGACCGATTTGCGACCAATCTTTAACTTCCTGACTGATGTCTTGAGATGTTGCTTCAATATATCCACATAATTGTCGTTCCTCATGATGCCATCTATTTTGTGAAGTGCACCAGTCCCTCCTGCAGTAAAGCACCCCCACAGCATGATGCTGCCACCCCCGTGCTTCACGGTTGGGATGGTGTTCTTCGGCTTGCAAGCTATCCCCTTTTTCCTCCAAACATAACGATGGTCATTATGGCCAAACAGTTCTATTTTTGTTTCATCAGACCAGAGGACATTTCTCCAAAAAGTACGATCTTTGTCCCCATGTGCAGTTGCAAACCGTATTCTGGCTTTTTTTATGGTGGTTTTGGAGCCGTGGCTTCTTCCTTGCTGAGCGGCCTTTCAGGTTATGTCTATATAGGACTTGTTTTACTGTGGATATAGATACTTTTGTACCTGTTTCCTCCAGCATCTTCACAAGGTCCTTTGCTGTTGTTCTGGGATTGATTTACACTTTTCGCACCAAAGTACGTTAATCTCTAGGAGACAGAAAGCGTCTCCTTCCTGAGCGGTATGACGGCTGCGTGGTCCCATGGTGTTTATACTTGCGTGCTATTGTTTGTACAGATGAACATGGTACCTTCAGGCGTTTGGAAATTGCTCCCAAGGATGAACCAGACTTGTGGAGGTCTACAATATTTTTCTGAGGTCTTGGCTGATTTCTTTTGATTTTCCCATGATGTCAAGCAAAGAGGCACTGAGTCTACAGGTACACCTCCAATTGACAAAAAAAATGTCAATTAGCCTATCAGAAGCTTCTAAAGCCATGGCATCATTTTCTGGAATTTTCCAAGCTGTTTAAAGGCACAGTCAACTTAGTGTATGTAAACTTCTGACCCACTGGAATTGTGATACAGTGAATTATAAGTGAAATAATCTGTCTGTAAACAATTGTTGGAAAAATTACTTGTGTCATGCACAAAGTAGATGTCCTAACCGATTTGCCAAACTATAGTTTGTTAACAAGACATTTGTGGAGTGGTTGAAAAACGAGTTTTAAAGTTGAAGACTACTCAGACCTCACTTGTGAAGTTGACATTAACAGGTGATTAACTGACAAAACAAAATGCAATTGGACTTTTGAAAAATGCCCTTGAACCCAAAGTGGAAGGCTGTTGTGGACTTTACTGACCTTCAACGGGCGTGTGGGGGGAGGTTTCTTGAAATGTAACATCCAATCAAAATCTTGCCGCTGGGAGCCAGCAGACCACTCAAACAGTTTTTGCAATACAAAGTTATCCAGACCTCCAAGGGAGGCGTGACAATGACGTGATTTTGGATTGACCATGCAATGCATGTTTCCAGCAGAATGCACAGCCAACAACTATGATTTGTATGCCCTGTCGAAGGACACTATCATGCGGAATAGTTGGTCCCCAGTGGTGAAGAGTATACCGGTAGCGAGACCATAGACTGCTGGTTATGTATCTGGTTGTGTATATTTTGATAATCATTTTCACTATCATCGCTCGCTAGCTACCTCGGATTTGGAAACACGATAACATTTCAAAAGAAGGCAAATAATTAGTAGGAACCTTTTGTCATGATTGTGATGACACCAGATTGACTTTAGATGCAGTATAACTTTAGCCAGCTAACTGAGATTAAGGGGGCCACAGTATTTTAGCTAGCTAACAGCATCGCTAGCTATTTTTTACGAACTTTGCTAGTAAAAGTAATGGCAACAGTAAATTTGACAAGATCGTAATATGGAAAAGTTGTTTCCTACAAATTATTTGCCTACTATAGCAATGTCAATGTATTTCCATGCCACTCTAAATTAGTGTAATTTAGAGAAAACAGTCACATTGGCCTCCGAGGTGCAACCTATGTCTAGGGCACAAATAAATATTGGAAGCAGCTATGGTGGTACTAGCTAACTCATGTCTGACTACAACAGTGTACTAACTAGCCACAACAAACTCAAACCAACCCAGGGCCATAGCAAAACATCACAGTTGGTTGCATAGTGTCACGGCGTTTACCGGCCTGAATCTAATCCAGTCTTGAGCCAGTCAGTCTACCTCTGTAAAAGCATAGAATTAGCTTCCAAACTAGATGACATTATTTCTCTAGCTATATTCTGTGTTACTACCCACATATACATACTGTATTACCTCAATTTCCTGAACTACCTTGTACTCCTGTACATTGACTCAGTACTGGTACTCCTTGTATATAGCCTCGTTATTGTTATTATTGTGTTACTATTTCATTTTTTAAATGTTTTTTTTTTTTTTAGAAAATATTTGTATTTTATTTGAACTCTGCACTGTTGGGAATGGGGGATGATGGCCATAGTTGACCCTGTTAGACACGGTGCCCAGTTGGGTGTCAGACTGACCCCTTGGTTATGAACGGATGCCAGGACCTACCAGAAGGAGCAAAGCTGGGTACCATAACATGTCCAGCAATGTGATTGCAATGGTTTTTAGCGACCTCCAAAAATCATTTAATTAATTGTTCAATTGCTTTGAATAAAAGTGTGTCATGACCTCTGAGTAAAAGTGACACCACCTCTATTGTTGCCAGTCTCCCTCGACTCCTGTGAAAAGGACACGCCATCATGAGGCCCTCTGATAGTGACCCGAGTTAATGCCCTGATGACACAGACGGCTTCATCAACAACGACAGGTAATGTGTGTTACGTGAAAAGTTATATTCAAAAATACCCGGCTTAATAAACTAGCAAGCTAATTCCCCAGCCAAGCAGATACAACTAGTAGAGTCATTGTGGTTGTGAAGTGCATTAGCAAAAAGCTTTGTCCTTTCCTTTAGAACAAAATGCAATTTACCACTTGGCCGTCTGTTATCTCACCCTGTCACAGGCCCCTCCCAGTCAACACCACCTCATGAGATTGCCTGCTGCAGTTGTTCGAGAGATGTTCCGTTTGCAGCCGGACATGCAGCACAGAGAAGACCAGCAAGGAGGCCCTCATCAGTATCATGCAGACATGTCCTCGCTGTGAGCATTCCTATGAATGGATCAGTCAGCCACATGCTGGCAAGTATCCGGCCAGGCAACCTTCACCTGTCAACAGCAACCGCTTTCACAGGCTCATCATTTGTACAAATAAACAGAAGGTAACCCACTTCATTACTTTACCCAATGGTGAAAATATAATTTATGTACAGCACTAATGTCCAGTAATAGCAACTCCTTTTTCATTCCATGTGTCACTGATGAACTCTGCCTCAACTCTTCTTATTTCTACAGATGGACTGGAGCTTCGGAAGCCTCAGTCGATTTGATGGGGAGACCATAATTGGGTAGGTTTTATCTGACCTGTTAAAACTTCAACATATTACCGGTTTGTGTGTCAGATATTATCTATCCTAACTGCCATTGATAATAGAACAGTGACTGTGTGTGTATGTGTACACAGAAACATGTATGGAGCCACCACATGGAGACTTGCAAGATGATGTGATGAGGTCCAGACTGACAGACGGGCTTGATACTGTCTCTGAATGGAGAGAGACCTGGCACTCTGACAGACGGGTGTCACGGTTTCGGCCGAGGCTGCTCCTCCTCCTTGTTCGGGCAGGCTTCGGCGGTCGTCGTCTCCGGAGTACTAGCTGCCACCGTTCTTTGTTTCGTTGTTTGATTGGATTGGTCTGTCTAGTACACCTGTTCATGTTTAGTGTTGATTATGTGTCCTATAAGTTCTCGTTGTTTCTGTCATGTGTTGTGTGTAATTGTTTTCCTGTCTGTTGGTGTTCGACTGTTTTGGACAGACGCTAGTTTCCCGTCGCACTGTTGTTCGTGCGTAGTCGGGTTTTGTATTTTACGCACTGTTGCGTATTGTTCGCCTCCGGGTTAGTTTACCTGTGTATTTTTGTGCTTTGCAAGTAAAGTCAAGTTTGACTGAGCTCCTGTGTTCCTGCACTTGATTCCACCACACATTCGCATCAGAACCCTTGACAGAATTGCACACCATCTATGGAATCAGCAGGAGCGACAGCAGCGCCTGAGTCGTTGGAGGAGCGCGTCCGCAGCCAGGATGATCAGATCCAGTGAATGGGGACCGCTCTGCAGGACGTCATCAACACCTTGCACCGATGGGAGTCCAGAGGGTTACCCACACCTCCACCTACCTCACCACCACCATCGGTCAGTCCGACCGTCCATGTTCCGGAACCCAGTGGGATTCGGCTCTCGCTCCCGAGGGCGTATGACGGCACAGCTTCCGGGTGTCAGGGGTTCCTCCTGCAGGTGGAGCTCTACCTGGCCACTGTACACCCGGTGCCCTCGGGACACGAGAGCGTTTCCGCCCTCATCTCCTGTCTCACAGGCAAGGCGTTGGAATGGGCCAACGCCGAATGGAGGAGGATAGACGCCACCACCATCTCCTATGCGGAGTTCTCCCGTCGCTTCAGGGCCGTGTTCGACCATCCCCCTGGGGGGAAAGCGGCGGGGGAGCGTCTATTCTACCTCCGACAGGGGAGGAGGAGCGCCCAGGAGTTCGCACTGGAGTTCCGGACTCTAGCGGCAGATGCAGGGTGGAATGAACGGGCCCTCATCGATCACTTTCGTTGTAGTTTACGGGAGGACGTCCAACGTGAGTTGGCTTGCAGGGACACCACCCTTACGTTCGACCAGCTGGTCGACATGTCCATACGTCTGGACACCCTGCTGGCCACCCGTGGACGTTCCGAGTGGGGTCCGTCCATTCCATCCTCCAGCACCTCCGAGCCGAGCCCTATGGAGCTCGGAGGTGCTGGCGCTAGAGAGAGGAGGAGAAGGAGCCCGAGGGGGGCTGTCCCCTGCACCACTTGTGGCCGTGGAGGGCACACTGCGGCCAGGTGCTGGGGAGGGTCTCCATTGGGAGGGGACAACAGGCCACGCACTGGGGAGCCATTCCAGGTGAGTAGACGCCCCACTCACCCAGAGCTTTCTGTTGTACATTTTTGTATACCTGTAAGTTTTCCACAGGTTGCACCTCATTCCCAGCATAAGGCGCTAGTAGATTCAGGCGCAGCTGGGAATTTTGTTGATCGGAAATTTTGTTTAGAGTTAGGGATTCCCCTCATTCCGGTTGACACTCCATTTCCCGTTCATGCATTAGACAGCCGCCCGTTGGGTTCGGGGTTGATTAGGGAGGTCACAGCACCACTTAAGATGTGTACGCAGGGGGGTCATGAGGAGAATATTCAGCTATATCTGATCGACTCTCCTGCGTACCCGGTGGTGCTGGGAATTCCCTGGTTAAGTACCCATAACCCTTCCATTTCGTGGCAACAGAGGGCTCTCAAGGAGTGGTCTGCTCAGTGTGAGGGGCGATGTCTGGGTGTTTCCGTGGGGGCGACCTCGGTGGAAAGTCCAAACCAAGTGCCCGCAATGCACATTCCCCCTGAATATGGGGATTTGGCACTTGTGTTCAGTAAATCGAGGGCGACGCAGTTGCCTCCCCACAGACAGGGGGATTGTGCGATAGACCTCCAGGCAGGAGCGGCGCTCCCGCGGAGCCACGTGTATCCGTTGTCTCAAGAGGAGAAAAGGGCTATGGAGACTTACATAGCCGAATCTTTGAGACAAGGATACATACGGCCCTCCACTTCCCCTGCGTCCTCGAGCTTCTTTTTTGTGAAGAAAAAGGATGGAGGGTTGCGCCCGTGCATTGATTACCGTGGGCTCAATCAGATTACTGTGAAGTACAGTCATCCTCTCCCTCTGATTGCGACTATGACGGAGTCATTGCACGGAGCGCGTTTCTTCACAAAACTGGATCTCAGGAGCGCGTATAACTTGGTGCGCATTAGGGAGGGCGATGAATGGAAAACAGCCTTTAGTACCACCTCGGGTCATTACGAGTATCTCGTCATGCCATACGGGTTGATGAACGCTCCTTCGGTTTTCCAATCATTCGTGGATGAGATCTTCCGGGACATGCAGGGGCAGGGTGTGGTCGTGTACATTGACGACATCCTAGTGTACTCTCCTACCCGAGCCGAGCATGTAGCCCTGGTGCGTCGAGTGTTGGGTAGGCTGTTGGAGCATGACCTGTATGTCAAGGCAGAGAAATGTCTGTTTTTCCAGGAGTCTGTCTCCTTTTTGGGTTATCGGTTGTCCGCGTCAGGGGTGAAGATGGAGGTGGACCGTGTGTCAGCCGTGCGTAATTGGCAAACCCCAACCACTGTTAAAGAGGTGCAGCAGTTCTTGGGCTTTGCGAATTACTACCGGAGGTTTATCCGGGGTTTTGGACAGGTAGCAGCTCCCATCACGTCCCTTCTGAAAGGGGGTCCGGTGCGCTTGCAGTGGTCAGCTGAGGCGGACAGGGCTTTTGAGAAACTGAAGGGTCTGTTCACTTCGGCTCCGGTGCTGGCGCATCCGGATCCCGCCTTACCATTTCAGGTAGAGGTGGACGCGTCTGAGGCCGGTATAGGGGCTGTTCTATCTCAACGGTCCGGCACGCCACCTAAACTCCGCCCCTGTGCCTTTTACTCTAAAAAGCTCAGCCCGGCGGAGCGAAATTATGACGTAGGGGACAGGGAGCTGTTAGACGTGGTACAGGCCCTAAAGGTGTGGAGGCATTGGCTTGAGGGGGCTCAACACCCTTTCCTCATTTTGACTGACCATCGGAACCTGGAGTACATCCGGGCAGCTAGGAGACTGAACCCTCGCCAGGCTCGGTGGAACATGTTTCTAGCCAGGTTCGTATTTAAAATCACGTACATCCCTGGGTCCCAGAACGGTAAGGCAGACGCCCTGTCCCGGCGGTATGATACAGAGGAGAGGTCCGTTGAGCCCACTTCCATACTACCGGAGTCTTGTCTAGTGGCACCGGTTGTGTGGGAGGTCGATTCTGAAATCGAGCGGGCGTTGCGTACTGACCCTAGCCCTCCACAGTGTCCTGTGGGTCGGACGTACGTTCCGCTCGAGGTTCGGGATCGACTCATTTATTGGGCTCACACGTCACCCTCCTCTGGACATCCTGGTATTGGCCGGACAGTGCACTGTCTTAGTGCTAAGTACTGGTGGCCTACGTTAGCCAGGGATGTGAGGGTTTATGTCTCTTCCTGCTCGGTGTGCGCCCAGTGTAAGGCGCCTAGACATCTGCCTAGGGGTAAGTTACAACCCCTGCCCGTTCCACAACGACCATGGTCTCACCTCTCGGTGGACTTTATCACTGACCTTCCCCCCTCGCAGGGGAATACCACTATACTGGTCGTTGTGGATCGGTTCTCTAAGGCCTGTCGTTTGCTCCCTATGCCGGGCCTTCCTACTGCCCTACAGACCGCCGAAGCGCTATTCACCCACGTTTTCCGGCACTACGGGGTACCCGAGGATATTGTGTCTGATCGAGGTCCCCAGTTCACCTCCAGAGTCTGGAGAGCATTTATGGAGCGTTTGGGGGTCTCGGTGAGCCTTACCTCGGGTTACCATCCTGAGAGTAATGGGCAGGTGGAACGCGTGAACCAGGATGTGGGTAGGTTTCTTAGATCATACTGCCAGGACTGGCCGGAGGAGTGGGCACGGTATGTTCCTTGGGCAGAAATGGCCCAGAATTCCCTACGCCACTCCTCAACTAACCTAACCCCTTTCCAATGTGTGTTAGGTTACCAGCCGGTTCTGGCACCTTGGCAGCAGAGCCAGATCGAGGCTCCTGCGGTGGATGAGTGGGTGCGGCGCTCGGAGGAGACGTGGAACGCTGCACACGTCCATCTGCAGCGGGCCTTCCGTCGTCAAAAGGCAAGCGCCGATCTCCACCACAGTGAGGGGCCGGTGTACGCACCTGGTGATCGAGTCTGGCTCTCTACCAGAAACCTGCCCCTCCGCCTGCCCTGCCGGAAGCTGGGTCGGCGGTTTGTGGGGCCGTTTAAAGTCCTGAGAAGATTGAACGAGGTGTGTTACAGATTACAAATGCCTATTGAGTATAAGAATATTAACCCCTCGTTCCATGTGTCTCTTCTCAGGCCGGTGGTAGCTGGTCCACTCCAGGAAGATGAGATCAGAGAGACTCCTCCGCCCCCATTAGACATCGAGGGGGCACCGGCGTACACCGTGCGATCCATCTTGGATTCGAGACGTCGGATGGGGGGTCTCCAATATCTTGTGGAGTGGGAGGGGTACGGCCCGGAGGAGCGGTGCTGGGTGCCGAGGAGGGACTTCTTAGACCCGTCTCTGCTGACTGAGTTCCATCGTGGTCATCCCACGCGCCCTGCTCCGCGTCCTCCTGGTCGTCCTCGAGGCCGGGGTCGGCGCACGGCTGGAGCCGCGCGTCAAGGTGGGGGTACTGTCACGGTTTCGGCCGAGGCTGCTCCTCCTCCTTGTTCGGGCAGGCTTCGGCGGTCGTCGTCTCCGGAGTACTAGCTGACACCGTTCTTTGTTTCGTTGTTTGATTGGTTTGGTCTGTCTAGTACACCTGTTCATGTTTAGTGTTGATTATGTGTCCTATAAGTTCTCGTTGTTTCTGTCATGTGTTGTGTGTAATTGTTTTCCTGTCTGTTGGTGTTCGACTGTTTTGGACAGACGCTAGTTTCCCGTCGCACTGTTGTTCGTGCGTAGTCGGGTTTTGTATTTTACGCACTGTTGCGTATTGTTCGCCTCCGGGTTAGTTTACCCATGTATTTTTGTGCTTTGCAAGTAAAGTCAAGTTTGACTGAGCTCCTGTGTTCCTGCACTTGATTCCACCACACATTCGCATCAGAACCCTTGACAACAGGCTTGATACTGTCTCTGAATGGAGAGAGACCTGGCACTCTGACAGACGGGCTTGATACTGTCTCTGAATGAAGAGAGACCTGGCACTCTGACAGACGGGCTTGATACTGTCTCTGAATGGAGAGAGACCTGGCACTCTGACAGACGGGCTTGATACTGTCTCTGAATGGAGAGAGACCTGGCACTCGGCATAACATTTTTACTAGACAACTTTTACTTGTATTGTCTTTTTTTATTATTGAATTGAAATGGCATCAGACAATATGGGGAGGGAGAATCCCTGTGTATTCTGCACCAGGACCAGGAAATCCTGTTGTATACGGGACCACTCTGATATGTTACCAAGGTAACCCCATTACCACCACCCAGGAAGGTATGACCACTCTGACATGTTACCAAGGTAACCCCATTACCACCAGACAGGAAGGTATGACCACTCTGACATGTTACCAAGGTAACCCCATTACCACCAACAGGAAGGTATGACCACTCTGACATGTTACCAAGGTAACCCCATTACCACCACCCAGGAAGGTATGACCACTCTGACATGTTACCAAGGTAACCCCATTACCACCAGACAGGAAGGTATGACCACTCTGACATGTTACCAAGGTAACCCCATTACCACCACACAGGAAGGTATGACCACTCTGACATGTTACCAAGGTAACCCCATTACCACCAGACAGGAAGGTATGACCACTCTGACATGTTACCAAGGTAACCCCATTACCACCACCCAGGAAGGTATGACCACTCTGACATGTTACCAAGGTAACCCCATTACCACCACACAGGAAGGTATGACCACTCTGACATGTTACCAAGGTAACCCCATTACCACCAGACAAGAAGGTATGACCACTCTGACATGTTACCAAGGTAACCCCATTACCACCACACAGGAAGGTATGACCACTCTGACATGTTGCCAAGGTAACCCCATTACCACCACACAGGAAGGTATGACCACTCTGACATGTTCCAAGGCCCCCGTTACACCAACCCCAAATGCCAATAGGACAGTACCGTACCCGTAAAGACAAATAAAATCGACATAGTTTACAAGGTAAATTAAAAAGAGGAAGGTAAATCGAATGGTGCTTAGGACCCTTAACAAGGGAAAGGGAGTTAATTTACCAAGGTAATTAACCCAAAGGAAGTATGACACTCTGAATGTGCCGGTAACCCAGTCCCCCAGGAAGGTAGAAACTGTGGTTTGAAAAGTTCCGGTTTTACGCAAATGATAGGCCGTATCGTATCCTCGAGTAAATACGAGGTAGAAGTAGTTTGTAAGTAGTAATAGTAGTAAGTAGTGAATCGTGTAAGTTATGTTCGTTGTAGTAATAGGTAGTAGTGTATGGTCGTACAGTTGTATGGTGTAGTGTATGTGTATATGGGAGTTAGTTCTGTTTGTAGTAAGTGTATGGAGTCGTCGTTCTGGGGTGTGTGTGTCATAGGTGTGTAGTATTGTGTGTGTTAGGGTAGTGTGTGTGTGGTGTCGTCTTTGTGTAGTCGTATGGGGTAGTGTTGGTGTCGTGTCTGGGGTAGTGTGGTAGTGTAGTTTGTACCCCTAGTAAATGGTAAGTAGTGTGTAAAGGGGTTTGTTAGGGTAAGTTTGTGTAGTTAGTGTTCGAATGGTCGTAAGTAGTAGTAGGTGTTAAGTGTAAGTAGTTAGGTAGGTAGTCTTTGGGAGTAAGTAATTAGTGTAAGTCTTTTTAGGGCTAAACCCTTACGTGTTAGTAGTAAGTGATGTTTTTAGGTTTTTGTAAATTTAGGGTAATACCTAATGGAGAAGTGTAAAAGGGAAATGAGTTGAAAAACCCATTTGTAAAAAGTGCGCTTCCGGTGGCCACAAGGGGTTTGTGGATCAACCGTCAATTTCCCCTACCATTTCTTCTCCTCATCTTTTTCCAACTTCCTCCCTTTAACCTATACCTTTCACGATCGCCCCCAGGTCCTTGGAGAGTTCATCAATGAGCTTGACGCCTTGATAAGTTCCTTTCCTGAGGATGGCTCACCCCTCACAGTTCTGGGATTTCAACCGTACGTCTACATTTGACTCATTTCTCTCTGCCTCCTTCTTTCCACTCCTCTCCTCTTTTGACCTCACCCTCTCACCGTCCCACCCTACTCACAAGGCAGGCAATACGCTTGACCTCATCTTTACTAGATGCTGTTCTTCTACTAATCTCACTGCAACTCCCCTCCATGTCTCCGACCACTACTTTGTATCCTTTTCTCTCTCGCTCTCCTCCAACACTACTCACTCTGCCCCTACACAGATGGTAATGTGCCGTCGCAACCTTCGCTCTCTCTCTCCCGCTACTCTCTCCTCTTCCATCCTATCATCTCTTCCCTCTGCTCAATCCTTCTCCCTCCAATCTCCTGATTCTGCCTCCTCAACCCTCCTCTCCTCCCTTTCTGCATCCTTTGACTCTCTATGTCCCCTATCCTCCCGGCCGGCTCGGTCCTCCCCTCCAGCTCCGTGGCTTGATGACTCATTGCGAGCTCACAGAACAGAGCTCCGGGCAGCTGAGCGGAAATGGAAGAAAACTAGACTCCCTGCGGACCTGGCATCTTTTCACTCCCTCCTCTCTACATTTTCTTCATCTGTTTCTGCTGCTAAGGCCACTTTCTACCACGCTAAATTCCAAGCATCTGCCTCTAACCCTAGGAAGCTCTTTGCCACATTCTCCTCCCTGCTGAATCCTCCTCCCCCCCCCCCCCCCCCCCCCCCCCCCCTCTCTGTGGATGACTTCGTCAACCACTTTGAAAAGAAGGTTGACGACATCCGATCCTCGCCTGCTCACACTGCCCTACCCTATGCTTTGACTTCTTTCTCCCCTCTCTCTCCAGATAAAATCTTGCGACTTGTGACTGCAGGCCGCCCAACAACCTGCCCGCTTGACCCTATCCCCTCCTCTCTTCTCCAGACCATCTCCGGTGACCTTCTCCCCTACCTCACCTCGCTGATCAACTCATCCTTGACCGCTGGCTATGTCCCTTCCGTCTTCAAGAGAGCGAGAGTTGCACCCCTTCTCAAAAAACCAACACTCGATCCCTCTGATGTCAACAACTACAGACCAGTATCCCTTCTTTCTTTTCTCTCCAAAACTATTGAGCGTGCCGTCTTTAGCCAACTCTCTTGCTATCTCTCTCAGAATGACCTTCTTGATCCAAACCAGTCAGGTTTCAAGACTGGTCATTCAACTGAGACTGCTCTTCTCTGTGTCACGGAGGCTCTCCGCACTGCTAAAGCTAACTCTCTCTCCTCTGCTCTTGTCCTTCTAGACCTGTCTGCTGCCTTTGATACTGTGAACCATCAGATCCTCCTCTCCACCCTCTCCGAGCTGGGCATCTCTGGCGCGGCTCACTCTTGGATTGCATCCTACCTGACCGGTCGCTCCTACCAAGTGGCGTGGCGAGAAGCTGTCTCCGCACCACATGCTCTCACCACTGGTGTCCCCCAGGGCTCAGTTCTAGGCCCTCTCCTATTCTCGCTATACACCAAGTCACTTGGCTCTGTCATATCCTCACATGGCCTCTCCTATCATTGCTACGCTGACGACACACAACTAATCTTCTCCTTTCCCCCTTCTGATAACCAGGTGGCGAATCGCATCTCTGCATGTCTGGCAGACATATCAGTATGGATGATGGATCACCACCTCAAGCTGAACCTTGACAAGACGGAGCTGCTCTTCCTCCCGGGGAAGGACTGCCTGTTCCATGATCTCGCCATCACGGTTGACAACTCCGTTGTGTCCTCCTCCCAGAGTGCGAAGAGCCTTGGCGTGACCCTGGACAACACCCTGTCGTTCTCCGCTAACATCAAGGCGGTGACCCGATCCTGTAGGTTCATGCTCTACAACATTCGGAGAGTACGACCCTGCCTTACACAAGAAGCGGCATAAAAACACATTGTAAAGTGGTGATCCCACTGGCTATAAGGTGAATGCACCAATTTGTAAGTCGCTCTGGATAAGAGCATCTGCTAAATGACGTAAATGTAAATGTAAATGTATCACGGATTACAAAAAGAAAGCCAGCCACCCAACGCCACCCTACCGGAGGAGATTAACACCTTTTTCTCATGATTCAAGCACAATGACCGTGAGCTGCAGTCTAACCCTAACCCTAACTCACAGTCTCCACTGAGGACGTACAGTATGTTAGTCATTCAAACGTGTTAACCCTCGCAAGGCTGCCGGCCCAGATGGCATCCCTAGCCGTGTCCTCTGAGCATGTGCAGACCAGCTGGCTGTTGTGTTCTCTGACGTTTTCAATCTCTCCCTAGCTCAGGCCGCTATACCCACCTGCTTCAAGATGTCCACTATCATCTCCAAGATGTCCACTATCATCTCTGTGCACAAGAAAGGGAAAGAAACTGAACTGAATGACTACCGACCCGTAGCACTCACTTCCGTCATCATGAAGTGCTTTGAGAGGCTAGTCAAAGACCATACCTCCCCCCTCCTGGACATTCAACCCTCTCCAATTTGCCCAACGTCCTAACAGATTCACGGATGATGCAATCGCCACTGCGCTGCAAACTGCTCTCACCCATCTGGACAAAAGGAATGCATATGTGAGGATGCTGTTCATCGACTACAGCTCGGCGTTCAACACCATAGTGCCCTCTACGCTCACCACAAAGCTCAGGGCCCTGGGTCTGAACTCCTCCCTATGCAACTGGGTCCTGGACTTCCTGACGGGCCGCCCCCCAGGTGGTGAAGGTAGACAACATTACCTTCTCGACACTGATTCTCAACACCGGGGGCCCCACAAAGGTGCGTCCTCAGTCCTCTCCTGTACTCCCTGTATACCCACGACTGCGTGACCTCACACAGTTCCAACTCCGTCATCAAGTTCACTGACGACACGACAGTAGTAGGCCTGAACAGTAGTAATGAGACTACAGGGAGGAGGTAGGCACTCTGACAGCGTGGTGCCAGGTAAACAACCTCTCCCTCAACGTCAGAAAGAGACTGATTGTGGACTTCAGGAGGAACCAGGCTGGGCATGTCCCCATCCTCAATAATGGGGTTGCCGTGGAGACTGTCCAAAAACCTCAAATTCCTCGGCATACACATCTCAGAGGAACCGAAATGGTCAAAGTACACAGACATCGTGGTAAAGAAAGCACGACGGCGACTCTTTAACCTCAGGATGCAGAAGAAAAATCGGCCTGTTTCCCGAGGGCCCTCAGAGTGTTCTACAAGAGCACCATCGAGAGCATACTGTCTGGCTGCATCACAGCCTGGTACGGCAACTCCACCGCCGAGGACCGCATTTCAGTTCCTACAGAGGGTGGTACGCTCAGCCGAACGCACCATTGGGTGCACACTGCCTGCCCTCCAGGACACCTACAACACCAGGTGTCGCAGGAAGGCCAAGAAAATCATCAGTGACCCCAGCCACCCGAGCCATAGCCTGTTCTCCCTGTTACCATTGTTCAGACGAGGGCAGTATCGGAGCATCATGGCAGAAACTGTAAGACTGGACAACAGCTTCTACCCCCAGACCATCAGACTGTGGAATTCGATGTTCACAGCTCCTCCTCCTCCGTAGGTAGGCTGAATCGTCCACTACTGAAATGTAACACCCACCTGGGTGATGCTTCAGTAAGACCCCCACACCTCAGCAGTACTGAATCGTCCACTACCTTGGTGGACCGGGGGGGGGGCCAGTATGAAAAATTAAATAATGTATGCACTCACTAACTGTAAGTCGCTCTGGATAAGAGCTTCTGCTAAATGACTAAAATGTAAATGGATACAGGCCTCAAACAGGAAACACACTGGCTTCTTCAGGGATACAGGCCTCAAACAGGAGCAGGAAACACACTGGCTTCATACAACATACAACATACAACATACAACATACATCATACAACATACAGCATACAGCAGAACCTCACTACTGAGCCAGGGAGACACGGCACACAGCAGAACCCTGGTCCCTGCTACTGAGCCAGGGAGACACAGCACACAGCAGAACCCTGGTCCCTGCTACTGAGCCAGGGAGACACAGCACACAGCAGAACCCTGGTCCCTGCTACTGAGCCAGGGAGAGACAGCATACAGCAGAACCCTGGTCCCTGCTACTGAGCCAGGGAGAGACAGCACACAGCAGAACCCTGGTCCCTGCTACTGAGCCAGGGAGACACAGCATACAGCAGAACCCTGGTCCCTGCTACTGAGCCAGGGAGAGACAGCACACAGCAGAACCCTGGTCCCTGCTACTGAGCCAGGGAGACACAGCACACAGCAGAACCCTGGTCCCTGCTACTGAGCCAGGGAGACACAGCATACAGCAGAACCCTGGTCCCTGCTACTGAGCCAACTGACCAGTCTGTGGGTTTGGTGGGCAGCAGCTGAATAGCTTTGCTTTGTCCTGGTATTGACCTGTCAGAGATACAGCTGGTACACAGATAGGCTGCTCCAGACACATACCATATAACTATCTATAGCTATAGCGCCGTAATCTGTTCTGCTCTCTAACCCACTGTATATAATGCATTTACAGTGCCTTCTACCATATGTTCTGCTATCTAACCCACTGTATATAATGCATTTACAGTGCCTTCTACCATATGTTCTGCTATCTAACCCACTGTATATAATGCATTTACACTGCCTTCTACCATATGTTCTGCTATCTAACCCACTGTATATAATGCATTTACACTGCCTGCAACAAAATAGTGTACTGTACGAGTTGTTATAAGCATTTTGTAACAGCTCTTTGACTTTTGTCCTCATTTTTGTATAAGTTGTATGTATTCAGGTGGAGCCCAATTGAGACCAGGGTCTCATTCTCAATGGTGCCCTGAGAACAAACAATTTACAAATCAACACGACAATTCAATAAAACAGCGAAAAATAAACTACAATATACAACAGTTACAGATACGATGCATTTCAACAATACAAATAAATTATTACAATCAACCAAATCACTCGCAAACCTCAATGAATTCCTCATCAGCGTTCTAAATTGCCCCCATTGGCACCAGGGATTCAAGATGTAATGAGGGTTGTAAATTATTCCAAACATTGGGGGGAGTTAAATCTAAAGGCTGATTTACCTCGGTTGGTAGAGACACGAGGTGACCTCAAAAGTTAACCAACCCTTGTGAGCGGGTTTGGTGCCCAGTATTTATATACTTTAACAGAGAAGTGAGATATGTTGGAAGCTTGTGCTTTGTAAAAAAAAAAAAAAAAAAAAAGGGGAAAAAAAGGGAGAAATTAAGTGATCTACAGGAATTTAGATCCTTCTGATAAAGGATGCAGGGATGAGTATTAAACCTGTAACCTGTGATAAAGGTAAGTGCGTTATGGCACACTGCATCCAAGGATGTTGGAGTAGTGGCTGCAGCATTCTGATAAATGGTGTCACCATAATCAAGAGGTTGCCTGTACAATCTGCTTCCTGCTGTTTTAGGGAGCGGCGTGATCTATTTCTATAAAATAAGCCCACTTTTAAAATCTCAGCTTTCTTAACCAGCTCATCATCCGTATGATTTTTAAAACATCACATTTTTTGTCAATCGAAAGCCCAGATATTTGTAGGCTGGAACCTACTCGATGAGAGAACCAACCATCCGGTGCATAAATGAGTAAACCATCTGAAATATTTCTTTGAGAATTAGAAAACAACACTCATTTAGTTTTTCCCGCATTAAGTACCAATTTTAAATCGACAAGGGCTTTCTGCAAGGTCAGACTGCAGCTCTGGTCAGCAGTAGCGGCAATAACGTACATAACAGTGTCATCTGCATACAGATGAACGTTACAGCTTTTTTGCAGATAGACCAATATTATTTATATAAATAGTAAAGAGGACAGGTCCCAAAATCAACTTTTGCATGAGCAGGGTATGGTTGACAGTATCAAAGACCTTGGTCTATAAGTGTGTCAGCATAGTGATTCCTATGATGTAAGGAATTTAACACATCGTTTAAGACAAGCGAGGCTGCAGAAACGGTGCTCTGTGTTCAGGTCTAAAACCCGACTGGTGCACATTTAAGAATATCATTTTAACTTAAACAAGTTAATAGCTGAGAGTTTGACAGTGATTCTAATATTTTTGCAAAGGCAAGATGGTTTTGGAATTGGGCGGTAGTTATCTAGGTCAGAAAGCCTTTGTGAAGGGGTAGGACATGCGCCACCTTCTAGATCTTAGGGATAACACCAGAAGCAATTGTTAAATAGAAAATGTGAGTCAGGGGCCTCCCGAGTGACGCAGCGGTCTAAGGCACTGCATCGCACTGCTAGAGGTGTCACTACAGACCGAGTGGCGCAGCGGTCTAAGGCACTGCATCGCACTGCTAGAGGTGTCACTACAGACCGAGTGGCGCAGCGGTCTAAGGCACTGCATCGCACTGCTAGAGGTGTCACTACAGACTGAGTGGAGCAGCGGTCTAAGGCACTGCATCGCACTGCTAGAGGCGTCACTACAGACCGAGTGGCGCAGCGGTCTAAGGCACTGCATCGCACTGCTAGAGGCGTCACTACAGACCGAGTGGCGCAGCGGTCTAAGGCACTGCATCGCACTGCTAGAGGCGTCACTACAGACCGAGTGGAGCAGCGGTCTAAGGCACTGCATCGCACTGCTAGAGGCGTCACTACAGACCGAGTGGAGCAGCGGTCTAAGGCACTGCATCGCACTGCTAGAGGTGTCACTACAGACCGAGTGGCGCAGCGGTCTAAGGCACTGCATCGCACTGCTAGAGGTGTCACTAAAGATATATTTCAGTCTGTCTGATACTGGCATCAACATATCTAGATTTTTTTTTCCATTTTTTTTCTACAAATCAAAAGATACATATACAATCGACAATATACAGATGCATACAAACATCCACAACATCACTCCTGCCCAGACGCATCTGCCTCGATCCCCCTGCCCAGACCCACCTGCCCAGACCCACCTGCCCAGACCCACCTGCCCAGACACTCCTGCCCAGACCCACCTGCCCACCCACCTGCCCACCCACCTGCCCAGACCCACCCACCTGCCCAGACCCACCTGCCCAGACCCACCTGCTCACACCCACCTGCCCACCCACCTGCCCACCCACCTTCCCAGACCCACCCACCTGCCCACCCACCTGCCCACCCACCTGCCCACACCCACCCACCTGCCCAGACCCACCTGCTCACACCCACCTGCCCAGACCCACCTGCCCAGACCCACCTGCCCAGACACTCCTGCCCAGACCCACCTGCCCACCCACCTGCCCACCCACCTGCCCAGACCCACCCACCTGCCCAGACCCACCTGCTCACACCCACCTGCCCACCCACCTGCCCACCCACCTGCCCAGACCCACCCACCTGCCCAGACCCACCTGCTCACACCCACCTGCCCACCCACCTGCCCACCCACCTGCCCAGACCCACCCACCTGCCCAGACCCACCTGCTCACACCCACCTGCAAAGACCCCACCTGCCCAGACCCACCTGCCCAGACCCACCTGCCCAGACCCACCTGCCCAGACCCACCTGCCCAGACCCACCTGCCCAGACCCACCTGCCCAGACCCACCAGCACCCCCATCTCCAGCGCCCGCATCACTCTCCGCCACATGGCCTCAAACTGCACCATTATAGGAGACAGCCTATAGGGAGGAGGTCAGAGATCTGGCCGTGTGGTGCCAGGACAACAACCTCTCCCTCAACGTGACCAAGACAAAGGAGATGATTGTGGACTACAGGAAAAAAAAGAGGACTGAGCACGCCCCCATTCTCATCGACGGGGCTGTAGTGGAACAGGTTGAGAGCTTCAAGTTCCTTGGTGTCCACATCACCAACAAACTATCATGGTCCAAACACACCAAGACAGTCGTGAAGAGGGCACGACAAAGCCTATTCCCCCTCAGGAGACTAAAAAGATTTGGCATGGGTCCTCAGATCCTCAAAAAATTCTACAGCTGCACCATCGAGAGCATCCTGACTGGTTGCATCACCGCCTGGTATGGCAACTGCTTGGCCTCTGACCGCAAGGCACTACAGAGGGTAGTGCGTACGGCCCAGTACATCACTGGGGCAAAGCTCCCTGCCATCCAGGACCTCTATACCAGGCGGTGTCAGAGGAAGGCCCTCAAAATTGTCAAAGACTCCAGCCACCCTAGTCATAGACTGTTCTCTCTGCTACCGCACGGCAAGCGGTACCGGAGTGCCAAGTCTAGGTCCAAAAGACTTCTCAACAGCTTCTACCCCCAAGCCATAAGACTCCTGAACAGCTAATCATGGCTACCCGGACTATTTGCACTGCCCCCCCACCCCATCCTTTTTACGCTGCTGCTACTCTGTTAAGTATTTATGCATAGTCACTTTAACTCTACCCACATGTACATATTACCTCAACTACCTCAACTAGCCGGTGCCCCCGCACATTGACTCTGCAACGGTACCCCCCTGTATATATAGCCTCCCTACTGTCACTTTATTTTACTGTATATATAGCCTCCCTACTGTCACTTTATTTGACTTCTGCTCTTTTTTTCTCAACACTTTTTTTGTTGTTGTTTTATTCTTACTTTTTTTGTTTAAAATAAATGCACTGTTGGTTAAGGGCTGTAAGTAAGCATTTCACTGTAATGTCTACACCTGTTGTATTCGGCGCATGTGACCATTTTTTAAAAATTTGATTTGATTTGATTTGATTTTGTTTCTTTCCGTAACCCACGCACTTTCAACATTTTGATAATAAAGCACTTGACCTTTCCATTGTGTTAACGATGGAGGATTGGTTGATTTCCAGTTTGTAAGTATACGTTTTTTTCAAGATGATTGAAGAGAAATGTATTGTCCAATCCATCGGGTATCTCACTGCACCCTCATATGCCATGTCTTGAAATATGCAGACAGACGGATTAAAAGTACATTTACACTGTAAAACTTCTGACAGCCATCTTTCTAACTCCGCCCATAACTTTTGGACTTTATAGCGTTCCCAGAAGGCTTCAATTATTGAGTCATTGTTAGTTTTACACTTAAGACATGACTCTGCCGTTGTGCTGCAGAATTTGTGAATTTTGTCTATTGTGTAATAAATTCTATACGTTAGTTTACACTGGATTAAGCGTACATTTTAGTTAACTGTAATTTTGTTAGTTACGTTCCTACATTCCCTCCATCTTGTGCCAATGTCTGTTCTTTTTAAGTGTTGGTTCCAGTAGTTAATATTGTCAGCTGGATAGGCTCTCTGCAAGTGTTTTTTCATCCCATCGTAGCCTTTTCGATGTTGGTATTTAGCGTCCAAGCTCCTTTCCCGTTCAGGTGCAAGCCGTCCCTTTTTAGGAACTGCAGTCACTCCAGAAACAGACTGAAATTGTCAGTAAAATCCAAAGCTTTTTCAGAGCAGAGTCCAGATTTTATCCGAGTCCAGTGCAAATAGCCTAGAGAAGCGATCAATTCCACGACCATGTGTTGGGATAGGGCCAGAAAAAACAATCCGCCTGCCTGTAGCCAATAGCCTGTCTCTGAGGTATTCGAAATCCCGTCTCAACTCAGCCCCATTGCAGCGGCTTGATGTCATTTGTACCGGCATGCACAACCACAGTGTGCAGCTCCAGGTTTTTGTTTCCAGAAGGATTGTAATCTCCTGAATGATGTCACGCACTCTGGCACCGGGGAAACAGAATGTATTTTTGCGCCATCAACCACCACATCCCGTACAATGGAACTCCCAACAATGGCTATCTTGGGAGAGGGAGGTGGTGGATTTCCAGGTGACACGGAGCAAGCGGCCTGGGATGGCTAAGCTCTTAGAGTTCTAGGGCACACAGAGCTTCCCCCACGGTGCAGTCAGCAGCGCCGTTGCCTAAAAAAAGGGGTGAGAGAGGGGCTGTCTCGGGAGGCGACAAGGACCTCTGTTTGCTTGGTGGTCCGAAGTTGCAGTAGTCCAGCGGTGAGGCGGTCCCCCGTTGGGGTCGGAGGGCACGGTCCCCTGTTGGGGTGGGAGGGCAAGGTCCCCTGTTGGGGTCAGAAGGCACGGTCCCCTGTTGGGGTCAGAGGGCACGGTCCCCTGTTGGGGTCAGAGGGCACGGTCCCCTGTTGGGGTCAGAGGGCACGGTCCCCTGTTGGGGTCAGAGGGCATGGTCCCCTGTTGGGGTCGGAGGGCAAGGTCCCCTATTGGGGTCGGAGGGCACGGTCCCCTGTTGGGGTCAGAGGGCACGGTTCTGGCTGCCAGATGAAGGCGGATGTTGTCGCCCGGTTGTTTGATGTTGTCGATCACTTGCCAGGCATTGGGGTCTCCAGGATCAGAGCGGGCTCCTGGGGGGCGGACAGTCCACTTCCAGCGGTGGAGCGGATCCTCCAAGGCAGGAAAGGACCTCCCAGTTCACAGCTCCCTGGGGCCCTTTCGCCTAACCACCTCAGCCCAGTCTCTGTGGTGAAGTGGAGTCGAACAAGCCACCTGCTCCGAGAAGTGGGACAGGTCGACTTCACCCAACACGAGATATTCAGCACTGATATATGTTTTAGCCTGGGCTATAGCTACATTGGTGAACTCATCAACGAGGCTGTCCTCATGCTTCAGCTCATCAAATAGCCAGCAAACGTCCCTCTGCAGCCACCTGATATCATCCATCTTCCGGTCACACCAAAGGCAGTCAGAACCCTGTTCCATATGTGCTCGGTTTTTGCTTTGTCATTATGGGGTATTGTGTGTAGATTGATGAGTGAAAAAAAACAACAACAATTGACTCAATTTTAGAATAAGGCTTTAACATAATTTTTTGGGGAAAAAGTCAAGGGGTCTGAATACTTTCCTAATGCACTGTTAATATTGTGATATTGGTAAATGGGTATGTGGTGGTACTGTATTGAGGGAAGGACTATCAGTCAACACTAAACAACACTGGTGTGGTGAAAATAACCACTATACTTTATAGTAATAATAAGGTCTTACAGAGTTTTTGTTGCATCAAGAAATTACTTTATTAAAGTTTCAACAAAGCCGATACCAGTCTGCAGAGTGGCACACCCCCTTACGGTCTCCCTCCATCTTATATAGTCATCTTCAGTTTTCCCGCTCTTTTATTGCTCCGCCCACTTCCTTTGTCTCTGAGAGCAGCTACACTCAACTTTCATTATGTTCAGAGTACTACACTCAATCAATCCTTATCTTGCAAAAACACTCATGTTTAGTTTAAACTCTGTTCAACCCTGGCTCTTTTCATTGTGTTTGAAGACAAAAACAAACGGCCCAAGCCAGTTTCAGTCTTTGATATGATAAGACAACCATGGATCTAAGTAAGAGCAAGCAATCTGACCCTAGGGCAGGTTCCCTCTCTACTCACCCACACAGTGAAATTAAATGACCCAATACAATTCCTGGCCCAGTAACAAAGAATTCTAACTTTATGCTCTTGATTAACCCAGTTCTCCCTCATAGTCCATTAAACTCTACAGTTCATTAATAATAATTCACCACAAGGGAAGGACTATCAGTCAACACTAAACAACACTGGTGTGGTGATACTGTATTGAGGGAAGTACTATCAGTCAACATTAAACAACACTGGTGTGGTGAAACTGTATTGAGGGAAGGACTATCAGTCAACACTAAACAACACTGGTGTGGTGATACTGTATTGAGGGAAGGACTATCAGTCAACACTAAACAACACTGGTGTGGTGATACTGTATTGAGGGAAGTACTATCAGTCAACACTAAACAACACTGGTGTGGTGACACAGTATTGAGGGAAGGACTATCAGTCAACACTGAACAGCACTGGTGTGGTGATACTGTATTGAGGGAAGTACTATCAGTCAACACTAAACAACACTGGTGTGGTGATACTGTATTGAGGGAAGGATTATCAGTCAACACTAAACAACACTGGTGTGGTGACACTGTCTTGAGGGAAGTACTATCAGTCAACACTAAACAACACTGGTGTGGTGATACTGTATTGAGGGAAGTACTATCAGTCAACACTAAACAACACTGGTGTGGTGATACTGTATTGAGGGAAGTACTATCAGTCAACACTAAACAACACTGGTGTGGTGATACTGTATTGAGGGTGTTGTGGAAAATAACCACTATACTTTATTACAAATAAGGTCTTACAGAGTTTTTGTTGCATCAAGAAATGACTTTATTAAAGTTTCAACAAAGCCGATACCAGTCTGCAGAGTGGCACACCCCCTTACGGTCTCCCTCCATCTTATATAGTCCTTTTCAGTTTTCCCGCTCTTTTATTGCTCCGCCCACTTCCTTTGTCTCTGAGAGCGGCTAAACTCAACATTCTGTCACGGTCGTCTAGGAGCGAAGGAGACCAAGGCGCAGCGTGTGCAAGAAACATGACTTTATTAATTAAAGTTTCGAACTACAAACAAAAGACGACTCATGAAGTCCACGGTACACCGACCGAAACGGAACAAAAACCCACAACACCCAAAGGAAAACATACAGATAAATATGGCTCCCAATCAGAGATAACGAGCCGACAGCTGACACTCGTTACCTCCGATTGGGAGTCACATGACTACACAAGAACTAACCAAAACCACACACACCCAAATGAACACACCCTATTCCCAACCTAACCAAAACAAACCCCAACAACACGAATACACCCTGGCTCAAATACAAGTCCCGGAGCCAGAGTGTGACAGTACCCCCCCCTAAAGGCGCGGACTGCGACCGCGCCTCAACTAGGGCTAACCAAGGGAGGGCTGGGTGGGCATACCTCTTCGGCGGTGGTTCTGGCTCTGGTCGTGGTCCCCACCCCACCATAGTCTCTACCCGCTTCCGTAGCCTCCTCCAACTGACCACCCTCCAACTTAACCCCACCGGATTAAGGGGCAGCACCGGACTAAGAGGCAGCACCGGACTAAGGGGCAGCACCGGACTAAGGGGCAGCACCAGGATAAGGGGCAGCACCGGACTAAGGGGCAGCACCGGACTGAATGGCGGATCCTGGCTGGCTGGCTCTGGCGGATCCTGGCTGGCTGGCGGACCCCGGCTGGACGGCTCTGGCGGATCCTGGCTGGACGGCTCATGGCTGGCTGACGGATCTGGCTGCTCATGGCTGGCTGACGGATCTGGCTGCTCATGGCTGGCTGACGGATCTGGCTGCTCATGGCTGGCTGACGGATCTGGCTGCTCATGGCAGGCTGACGGATCTGGCTGCTCATGGCTGGCTGACGAATCTGGCTGCTCATGGCAGGCTGACGGATCTGGCTGATCCTGTCTGGCGGAAGGCTCTGGCTGATCCTGTCTGGCGGAAGGCTCTGGCTGATCCTGTCTGGCGGAAGGCTCTGGCTGATCCTGTCTGGCGGAAGGCTCTGGCTGATCCTGTCTGGCGGAAGGCTCTGGCTGATCCTGTCTGGCGGAAGGCTCTGGCTGATCCTGTCTGGCGGAAGACTCTGGCTGATCCTGTCTGGCGGAAGGCTCTAGCGGCTCCTGTCTGGCGGAAGGCTTTAGCGGCTCCGGTCTGGCGGACGGCTCTGAAGGCTCATGGCAGACGGGCGGCTTTGCAGGCTCAGTACAGACGGGCAGTTCATGCAGCGCTTGGCAGACGGACAGTTCAGACGGCGTTGGGCAGACAGGCAGTTCAGGCGCCGTTGGGCAGACGGGCAGTTCAAGCGCCGTTGGGCAGACGGGCAGTTCAGGCGCCGTTGGGCAGACGGGCAGTTCAGGCGCCGTTGGGCAGACGGCAGACTCTGGCCGGCCGAGACGCACTATAGGCCTGGTGCGTGGTGCCGGAACTGGTGGTCCCGGGCTGAGGACACGCATCTCAGGGCTAGTGCGGGGAGCAGCAACAGGACGCACAGGACTCTGGGGACACACAGGAGGCTTGGTGCGTGGTGTAGGCACTGGTGGTACTGGGCTGGAGCGGGGAGGTGGCGCCGGAAATACCGGACCGTGCAGGCTTACTGGCTCCCTTGAGCACTGAGCCTGCCCAACCTTACCTGGTTGTATGCTCCCCGTCGCCCGACCAGTACGGGAAGGAGGAATAACCCGCACCGGGCTATGTAGGCGAACCGGGGACACCATGCGTAAGGCTGGTGCCATGTAAGCCGGCCCGAGGAGACGCACTGGTGGCCTGATGCGTTGGACCGGCTTCATGACCTCCGGCTCAACGCTCAATCTAGCCCGGCCGATACGTGGAGCTGGAATGTACCGAACCGGGCTATGCACGCGTACAGGAGACACCATGCGCTCTACTGCGTAACACGGTGTCTGCCCGTACTCTCGCTCTCCACGGTAAGTACAGGGAGTAGGCGCAGGTCTCCTACCTGACTTCGCCACACTCCCTTTAAGGCCCCCCCCAAGAAATTTTTGGCTAGTGCTCCCGGGCTTCCAGCCTTGCCTCTGTGCTGCCTCCTCATATTGCCTCCTCTCGGCTTTAGCTGCCTCCAGCTCTTCACGAGGGCGGCGATATTCTCCCGGTTGTGCCCAAGGACCCCTTCCATCCAGTATCTCCTCCCATGTCCATGAATCCTGTGTAGGTGGATCCTGTTGCCGCTTGACACGCCGCTTGGTCCTAGATTGGTGGGTTTTTCTGTCACGGTCGTCTAGGAGCGAAGGAGACCAAGGCGCAGCGTGTGCAAGAAACATGACTTTATTAATTAAAGTTTCGAACTACAAACAAAAGACGACTCATGAAGTCCACGGTACACCGACCGAAACGGAACAAAAACCCACAACACCCAAAGGAAAACATACAGATAAATATGGCTCCCAATCAGAGATAACGAGCCGACAGCTGACACTCGTTACCTCCGATTGGGAGTCACATGACTACACAAGAACTAACCAAAACCACACACACCCAAATGAACACACCCTATTCCCAACCTAACCAAAACAAACCCCAACAACACGAATACACCCTGGCTCAAATACAAGTCCCGGAGCCAGAGTGTGACACATTCATTAAGTTCAGAGTACTACACTCAATCAATCCTTATCTTGCAAAAACACTCATGTTTAGTTTAAACTCTGTTCAACCCTGGCTCTTTTCATTGTGTTTGAAGACAAAAACAAACGGCCCAAGCCAGTTTCAGTCTTTGATATGATAAGACAACCATGGATCTAAGTAAGAGCAAGCAATCTGACCCTAGGGCAGGTTCCCTCTCTACTCACCCACACAGTGAAATTAAATGACCCAATACAATTCCTGGCCCAGTAACAAAGAATTCTAACTTTATGCTCTTGATTAACCCAGTTCTACCTCATAGTCCATTAAACTCTACAGTTCACTAATAATAATTCACCACAAGGGAAGGACAATCAGTCAACACTAAACAACACTGGTGTGGTGATACTGTATTGAGGGAAGGACTATCAGTCAACAATAAACAACACTGGTGTGGTGAAACTGTATTGAGGGAAGGATTATCAGTCAACACCAAACAACACTGGTGTGGTGATACTGTATTGATGGAAGGATCTCAGTCAACACTAATCAACACTGGTGTGGTGATACTGTATTGAGGGAAGGACTATCAGTCAACACTAAACAACACTGGTGTGGTGATACTGTATTGAGGGAAGGACTATCAGTCAACAATAAACAACACTGGTGTGGTGAAACTGTATTGAGGGAAAGATTATCAGTCAACACTAAACAACACTGGTGTGGTGATACTGTATTGATGGAAGGACATCATCAACACTAACAACACTGGTGTGGTGATACTGTATTGAGGAAGGACTATCAGTAAAACACTAAACACACTGGTGTGGTGATACTGTATTGAGGGAAGGACTATCAGTCAACACTAAACAACACTGGTGTGGTGATACTGTATTGAGGGAAGGATTATCAGTCAACACTAAACAACACTGGTGTGGTGATACTGTATTGAGGGAAGGACATCAGTCAACACTGAACAACACTGTGTGGTGATACTGTATTGAGGGAAGTACTATCAGTCAACACTGAACAACACTGGTGTGGTGATACTGTATGAGGGAAGGACTATCAGTCAACACTAAACAACACGGTGTGGTGATACTGTATTGAGGGAAGGACTATCAGTCAACACTGAACAACACTGTGTGGTGTACTGTATTGAGGGAAGGACTATCAGTCAACACTAAACAACACTGGTGTGGTGATACTGTATTGAGGGAAGGACTATCAGTCAACACTAAACAACACTGGTGTGGTGATACTGTATTGAGGGAAGGATTATCAGTCAACACTAAACAACACTGATGTGGTGACACTGTATTGAGGGAAGTACTATCAATCAACACTGAACAACACTGGTGTGGTGATACTGTATTGAGGGAAGTACTATCAGTCAACACTGAACAACACTGGTGTGGTGATACTGTATTGAGGGAAGGACTATCAGTCAACACTAAACAACACAGGTGTGGTGATACTGTATTGAGGGAAGGACTATCAGTCAACACTGAACAACACTGGTGTGGTGATACTGTATTGAGGGAAGGACTATCAGTCAACACTGAACAACACTGGTGTGGTGATACTGTATTGAGGGAAGGACTATCAGTCAACACTAAACAACACTGGTGTGGTGATACTGTATTGAGGGAAGGACTATCAGTCAACACTGAACAACACTGGTGTGGTGATACTGTATTGAGGGAAGGACTATCAGTCAACACTAAACAACACTGGTGTGGTGAAAATAACCACTATACTTTATAGTAATAATAAGGTCTTACAGAGTTTTTGTTGCATCAAGAAATGACTTTATTAAAGTTTCAACAAAGCCGATACCAGTCTGCAGAGTGGCACACCCCCTTACGGTCTCCCTCCATCTTATATAGTCATCTTCAGTTTTCCCGCTCTTTTATTGCTCCGCCCACTTCCTTTGTCTCTGAGAGCAGCTAAACTCAACTTTCATTAAGTTCAGAGTACTACACTCAATCAATCCTTATCTTGCAAAAACACTCATGTTTAGTTTAAACTCTGTTCAACCCTGGCTCTTTTCATTGTGTTTGAAGACAAAAACAAACGGCCCAAGCCAGTTTCAGTCTTTGATCTGATAAGACAACCATGGATCTAAGTAAGAGCAAGCACTCTGACCCTAGGGCAGGTTCCCTCTCTACTCACCCACACAGTGAAATTAAATGACCCAATACAATTCCTGGCCCAGTAACAAAGAATTCTAACTTTATGCTCTTGATTAACCCAGTTCTCCCTCATAGTCCATTAAACTCTACAGTTCATTAATAATAATTCACCACAAGGGAAGTACTATCAGTCAACACTAAACAACACTGGTGTGGTGAAACTGTATTTAGGGAAGAACTATCAGTCAACACTAAACAACACTGGTGTGGTGAAACTGTCTTGAGGGAAGGATTATCAGTCAACACTAAACAACACTGGTGTGGTGACACTGTATTGAGGGAAGGACTATCAGTCAACACTGAACAACACTGGTGTGGTGATACTGTATTGAGGGAAGTACTATCAGTCAACACTGAACAAAACTGGTGAGGTGATACTGTATTGAGGGAAGGACTCAGTCAACACTAAACAACACTGGTGTGGTGACAGTGTATTGAGGGAACGACTATCAGTCAACACTAAACAACACTGATGTGGTGAAACTGTGTTGGGGAAGATTATCAGTCAACACTAAACAACACTGGTGTGGTGACACTGTATTGAGGGAAGGACTATCAGTCAACACTGAAACAACACTGGTGTGGTGATACTGTGGGATTTAGGGGAAGTACTATCAGTCAACACTGAACAACACTGGTGTGGTGATACTGTATTGAGGGAAGGACTATCAGTCAACACTAAACAACACTGGTGTGTGACACTGTATTGAGGGAAGTACTATCATCAACACTGAAAACAACACTGGTGTGGTGACAGTGTATTGAGGAACGACTATCAGTCAACACTAAACAACACTGGTGTGGTGACACTGTATTGAGGGAAGGATTATCAGTCAACACTGTGGTCCTCTGTAGCTCAGTTGGTAGAGCACGGCGCTTGTAACGCCAAGGTAGTGGGTTCGATCCCCGGGACCACCCACACACAAAAATGTATGCACGCATGACTGTAAGTCGCTTTGGATAAAAGCGTCTGCTAAATGGCATATTATTATTTATTATTAACAACACTGATGTGGTGACACTGTATTGAGGGAAGGACTATCAGTCAACACTAAACAACACTGGTGTGGTGATACTGTATTGAGGGAAGGACTATCAGTCAACACTAAACAACACTGGTGTGGTGAAAATAACCACTATACTTTATAGTAATAATAAGGTCTTACAGAGTTTTTGTTGCATCAAGAAATGACTTTATTAAAGTTTCAACAAAGCCGATACCAGTCTGCAGAGTGGCACACCCCCTTACGGTCTCCCTCCATCTTATATAGTCATCTTCAGTTTTCCCGCTCTTTTATTGCTCCGCCCACTTCCTTTGTCTCTGAGAGCAGCTACACTCAACTTTCATTAAGTTCAGAGTACTACACTCAATCAATCCTTATCTTGCAAAAACACTCATGTTTAGTTTAAACTCTGTTCAACCCTGGCTCTTTTCATTGTGTTTGAAGACAAAAACAAACGGCCCAAGCCAGTTTCAGTCTTTGATATGATAAGACAACCATGGATCTAAGTAAGAGCAAGCAATCTGACCCTAGGGCAGGTTCCCTCTCTACTCACCCACACAGTGAAATTAAATGACCCAATACAATTCCTGGCCCAGTAACAAAGAATTCTAACTTTATGCTCTTGATTAACCCAGTTCTCCCTCATAGTCCATTAAACTCTACAGTTCATTAATAATAATTCACCACAAGGGAAGTACTATCAGTCAACACTAAACAACACTGGTGTGGTGAAACTGTATTTAGGGAAGAACTATCAGTCAACACTAAACAACACTGGTGTGGTGAAACTGTCTTGAGGGAAGGATTATCAGTCAACACTAAACAACACTGGTGTGGTGACACTGTATTGAGGGAAGGACTATCAGTCAACACTGAACAACACTGGTGTGGTGATACTGTATTGAGGGAAGTACTATCAGTCAACACTGAACAAAACTGGTGAGGTGATACTGTATTGAGGGAAGGACTCAGTCAACACTAAACAACACTGGTGTGGTGACAGTGTATTGAGGGAACGACTATCAGTCAACACTAAACAACACTGGTGTGGTGAAACTGTGTTGGGGGAAGAATTATCAGTCAACACTAAACAACACTGGTGTGGTGACACTGTATTGAGGGAAGGACTATCAGTCAACACTGAACAACACTGGTGTGGTGATACTGTATTGAGGGAAGGACTCAGTCAACACTAAACAACACTGGTGTGGTGATACTGTATTGAGGGAAGTACTATCAGTCAACACTGAACAACACTGGTGTGGTGAAACTGTATTGAGGGAAGGACTATCAGTCAACACTAAACAACACTGGTGTGGTGATACTGTATTGAGGGAAGTACTATCAGTCAACGAAAAACAACACTGGTGTGGTGACAGTGTATTGAGGGAACGACTATCAGTCAACACTAAACAACACTGGTGTGGTGAAACTGTGTTGAGGGAAGGATTATCAGTCAACACTAAACAACACTGGTGTGGTGACACTGTATTGAGGGAAGGACTATCAGTCAACACTGAACAAAACTGGTGTGGTGATACTGTATTGAGGGAAGGACTCAGTCAACACTGAACAAAACTGGTGTGGTGATACTGTATTGAGGGAAGGACTCAGTCAACACTAAACAACACTGGTGTGGTGACAGTGTATTGAGGGAACGACTATCAGTCAACACTAAACAACACTGGTGTGGTGATACTGTATTGAGGGAAGGACTATCAGTCAACACTGAACAACACTGGTGTAGTGACACTGTATTGAGGGAAGGACTCAGTCAACACTAAACAACACTGGTGTGGTGACAGTGTATTGAGGGAACGACTATCAGTCAACACTAAACAACACTGGTGTGGTGACACTGAATTGAGGGAACGACTATCAGTCACTGCTCCCCAGGTTGGATGCAGGGTTGAATAGTCTTATAATAGTAGACTGATCCTTTCATGGTAGTAGCCTGGCCTTTGCCTCCATTTCTCCCCAAATGGGAACGCTGATACCATACTGATGGTAGTTCTATAATTCAATAACACTGAACAACACTGCCCTGGTTAATAGTAGAAGTGAGTATGATAACAAAAGGCTGAAAAACATCTCTGACCCTGTCATGGTCTTCATAGTAGCCTGCGTTTGGCTTCCATCTCTTCTCTTTGCTGTGACGCTCAACCAATTATCAAGCTAATGCAATGAAACATGATATGACCTGGCAGACGATTCACACACGGTCAGAATACTAGCAGGAGGATATGATATGATGTGATGTAATGTTTTTCATTTTTGTTCTGGAAAACGGTTGTAAAAATCCCCTAAGCACACGTCTTAGGCTGCAGCCCAAATGGAGCCCTATTCTCTTTATAGTGTACTACTTTTAACCAGGGCCCACAGGGCCATTTGTGAAGCTTTCTTAGTGTGACTATAGAAAGAACACTGGCTAGGGTTACTGACTGGCTTTCAGAAGGCATGCGTATTCATGACAGGCTGTGTGTGCTGACCTGGAATTAATTTAGTATTTCCCATCCATATTGGGCAAAAACAAAGTGATGTGTATTAGGTTGTTTTGGCTGAGGGGTTTTGCTGTGAGGATCAGAGCCAAAGGTAAGAAGAAGTGGGGAATTGACCAGACTGTAGAGAGGAGAGTCACAACACTAGCTAGCCGAGACAGACCAGACTGTAGAGAGGAGAGTCATAACACTAGCTAGCTGAGACAGACCAGACAGTAGAGAGGATAGACTCAACACTAGCTAGCCGAGACAGACCAGACTGTAGAGAGTCATAACACTAGCTAGCTGAGACAGACCAGACTGTAGAGAGTCATAACACTACCTAGCTGAGACAGACCAGACTGTAGAGAGTCATAACGCTAGCTAGCTGAGACAGACCAGACTGTAGAGAGTCATAACACTAGCTAGCCGAGACAGACCAGACTGTAGAGAGGAGAGTCACAACACTAGCTAGCCGAGACAGACCAGACTGTAGAGAGTCATAACACTACCTAGCTGAGACAGACCAGACTGTAGAGTCATAACGCTAGCTAGCTGAGACAGACCAGACTGTAGAGAGTCATAACACTAGCTAGCTGAGACAGACCAGACTGTAGAGAGTCATAACGCTAGCTAGCTGAGACAGACCAGACTGTAGAGAGGAGAGTCACAACACTAGCTAGCTGAGACAGACCAGACGGTAGAGAGTCATAACACTAGCTAGCCGAGACAGACCAGACAGTAGAGAGGATAGACACAACACTAGCTAGCTGAGACAGACCAGACGGTAGAGAGTCATAACACTAGCTAGCTGAGACAGACCAGACTGTAGAGAGTCATAACACTAGCTAGCTGAGACAGACCAGACTGTAGAGAGTCATAACACTAGCTAGCTGAGACAGACCAGACTGTAGAGAGTCATAACGCTAGCTAGCTGAGACAGACCAGACTGTAGAGAGGAGAGTCACAACACTAGCTAGCTGAGACAGACCAGACGGTAGAGAGTCATAACACTAGCTAGCCGAGACAGACCAGACAGTAGAGAGGATAGACACAACACTAGCTAGCTGAGACAGACCAGACGGTAGAGAGTCATAACACTAGCTAGCTGAGACAGACCAGACTGTAGAGAGTCATAACACTAGCTAGCTGAGACAGACCAGACTGTAGAGAGTCATAACGCTAGCTAGCTGAGACACACCAGACTGTAGAGAGTCATAACACTAGCTAGCTGAGACAGACCAGACTGTAGAGAGGAGAGTCATAACACTAGCTAGCTGAGACAGACCAGACTGTAGAGAGTCATAACGCTAGCTAGCTGAGACTGACAAGACTGTAGAGAGTCATAACACTAGCTAGCTGAGACAGACCAGACTGTAGAGAGTCATAACACTAGATAGCTGAGACAGACCAGACTGTAGAGAGTCATAACACTAGCTAGCTGAGACAGACCAGACTGTAGAGAGTCATAACACTAGCTAGCTGAGACAGACCAGACTGTAGAGAGTCATAACGCTAGCTAGCTGAGACAGACCAGACTGTAGAGAGTCATAACACTAGCTAGCTGAGACAGACCAGACTGTAGAGAGTCATAACGCTAGCTAGCTGAGACAGACCAGACTGTAGAGAGGAGAGTCACAACACTAGCTAGCCGAGACAGACCAGACAGTAGAGAGGATAGACACAACACTAGCTAGCTGAGACAGACCAGACTGTAGAGAGTCATAACACTAGCTAGCTGAGACAGACCAGACTGTAGAGAGTCATAACGCTAGCTAGCTGAGACAGACCAGACTGTAGAGAGTCATAACACTAGCTAGCTGAGACAGACCAGACTGTAGAGAGTCATAACGCTAGCTAGCTGAGACAGACCAGACTGTAGAGAGGAGAGTCACAACACTAGCTAGCCGAGACAGACCAGACAGTAGAGAGGATAGACACAACACTAGCTAGCTGAGACAGACCAGACGGTAGAGAGTCATAACACTAGCTAGCTGAGACAGACCAGACTGTAGAGAGTCATAACACTAGCTAGCTGAGACAGACCAGACTGTAGAGAGGAGAGTCATAACACTAGCTAGCTGAGACAGACCAGACTGTAGAGAGTCATAACGCTAGCTAGCTGAGACTGACAAGACTGTAGAGAGTCATAACACTAGCTAGCTGAGACAGACCAGACTGTAGAGAGTCATAACACTAGATAGCTGAGACAGACCAGACTGTAGAGAGTCATAACTCTAGCTAGCTGAGACTGACAAGACTGTAGAGAGTCATAACACTATCTAGCTGAGACAGACCAGACTGTAGAGAGTCATAACACTACCTAGCTGAGACAGACCAGACTGTAGAGAGTCATAACACTAGCTAGCTGAGACAGACCAGACTGTAGAGAGTCATAACACTAGATAGCTGAGACAGACCAGACTGTAGAGAGTCATAACTCTAGCTAGCTGAGACTGACAAGACTGTAGAGAGTCATAACACTATCTAGCTGAGACAGACCAGACTGTAGAGAGTCATAACACTACCTAGCTGAGACAGACCAGACTGTAGAGAGTCATAACACTAGCTAGCTGAGACTGACAAGACTGTAGAGAGTCATAACACTAGCTAGCTGAGACAGACCAGACTGTAGAGAGTCATAACACTAGCTAGCTGAGACAGACCAGACTGTAGAGAGGAGAGTCATAACACTAGCTAGCTGAGACAGACCAGACTGTAGAGAGTCATAACACTAGCTAGCTGAGACAGACCAGACTGTAGAGAGTCATAACACTAGCTAGCTGAGACAGACCAGACTGTAGAGAGTCATAACACTAGCTAGCTGAGACAGACCAGACTGTAGAGAGGAGAGTCTTAACACTAGCTAGCTGAGACAGACCAGACTGTAGAGAGGAGAGTCATAACGCTAGCTAGCTGAGACTGACAAGACTGTAGAGAGTCATAACACTATCTAGCTGAGACAGACCAGACTGTAGAGAGTCATAACACTACCTAGCTGAGACAGACCAGACTGTAGAGAGTCATAACGCTAGCTAGCTGAGACTGACAAGACTGTAGAGAGTCATAACACTATCTAGCTGAGACAGACCAGACTGTAGAGAGTCATAACACTACCTAGCTGAGACAGACCAGACTGTAGAGAGTCATAACACTACCTAGCTGAGATAGACCAGACTGTAGAGAGTCATAACACTAGCTAGCTGAGACAGACCAGACTGTAGAGAGTCATAACACTAGCTAGCTGAGACAGACCAGACTGTAGAGAGTCATAACTCTAGCTAGCTGAGACAGACCAGACTGTAGAGAGTCATAACGCTAGCTAGCTGAGACAGACCAGACTGTAGAGAGTCATAACACTAGCTAGCTGAGACAGACCAGACTGTAGAGAGTCATAACACTAGCTAGCTGAGACAGACCAGACTGTAGAGAGGAGAGTCATAACACTAGATAGCTGAGACAGACCAGACTGTAGAGAGTCATAACACTAGATAGCTGAGACAGACCAGACTGTAGAGAGTCATAACACTATCTAGCTGAGACAGAACAGACTGTACAGAGTCATAAAACTAGCTAGCTGAGACAGACCAGACTGTAGAGAGGAGAGTCATAACACTAGCTAGCTGAGACAGACCAGACTGTAGAGAGTCATAACACTAGCTAGCTGAGACAGACCAGACTGTAGAGAGTCATAACACTAGCTAGCTGAGACAGACCAGACTGTAGAGAGTCATAACACTAGCTAGCTGAGACAGACCAGACTGTAGAGAGGAGAGTCATAACACTAGCTAGCTGAGACAGACCAGACTGTAGAGAGGAGAGTCATAACACTAGCTAGCTGAGACAGACCAGACTGTAGAGAGTCATAACACTAGCTAGCTGAGACAGACCAGACTGTAGAGAGTCATAACACTAGCTAGCTGAGACAGACCAGACTGTAGAGAGTCATAACACTAGCTAGCTGAGACAGACCAGACTGTAGAGAGGAGAGTCATAACACTAGCTAGCTGAGACAGACCAGACTGTAGAGAGGAGAGTCATAACGCTAGCTAGCTGAGACTGACAAGACTGTAGAGAGTCATAACACTATCTAGCTGAGACAGACCAGACTGTAGAGAGTCATAACACTACCTAGCTGAGACAGACCAGACTGTAGAGAGTCATAACACTAGCTAGCTGAGACAGACCAGACTGTAGAGAGTCATAACACTACCTAGCTGAGACAGACCAGACTGTAGAGAGTCATAACACTAGCTAGCTGAGACAGACCAGACTGTAGAGAGTGATAACGCTAGCTAGCTGAGACAGACCAGACTGTAGAGAGGAGAGTCATAACACTAGCTAGCTGAGACAGACCAGACTGTACAGAGTCATAAAACTAGCTAGCTGAGACAGTCCAGACTGTAGAGAGTCATAACACTAGCTAGCTGAGACAGACCAGACTGTAGAGAGTCATAACACTAGCTAGCTGAGACAGACCAGACTGTAGAGAGGAGAGTCATAACACTAGCTAGCTGAGACAGACCAGACTGTAGAGAGTCATAACACTAGCTAGCTGAGACAGACCCGACTGTAGAGAGTCATAACACTAGCTAGCTGAGAAAGACCAGACTGTAGAGAGTCATAACACTAGCTAGCTGAGACAGACCAGACTGTAGAGAGTCATAACACTAGCTAGCTGAGACAGACCAGACTGTAGAGAGTCATAACACTAGCTAGCTGAGACAGACCAGGAATGTAGAGAGCCATAACACTAGCTAGCTGAGACAGACCAGACTGTATAGAGTCATAACACTAGCTAGCTGAGACAGACCAGACTGTAGAGAGGAGAGTCATAACTCTAGCTAGCTGAAACAGACCAGACTGTAGAGAGCCATAACACTAGCTAGCTGAAACAGACCAGACTGTAGAGAGGAGAGTCATAACACTAGCTAGCTGAGACAGACCAGACTGTAGAGAGTCATAACGCTAGCTAGCTGAAACAGACCAGACTGTAGAGAGCCATAACACTAGCTAGCTGAGACAGACCAGGAATGTAGAGAGCCATAATGCTAGCTAGCTGAGACTGATCAGGCTGAAAAAAGCACAACAATCCATATCTTAGATAGAGTCGGTCATCGAAACAGCACATGTGGCCATAGCTTTTACGTAACCAATAAACTTGTTTGAGTAAAGGTGAAAGTGCCGGTGTGGTACCATATTGCAGCAGCGTTACTCTGAAGAAAATGAAATAAATTATCTTTAGACTATTGAGATGCACCCCATGGTAGTCAGTCCACTCAGCCTTTGGGGAAACCCTTGGCTCACCAGCCCACAGCCGTCCAGCCAACCAGCCCCTTTCAGCTGGACCTCTGTCCACTCTTCAGTCTCCGGTCCAAGTGTCAGCCTACATCCTGAAACAACATTTTTATGGCCATCTCTGGGCCCGCTCCAGCCCGCTACGACTCCCCAAGCCAAGTCTTAGAGGAGTCATTAAACAAGCTAATATAATGAGTGTGGGCTAGTTGTGTGCGGGTCAGCTGTTTGTTCACCCACACCCGCCTGCATTTGCTATTAACCCATACGCAACTGCCCAACTATATGTGATAAAGTGAAAATCTGAGGCCCTCACCCGACCTTAACCCGCAAATATAGAAAATATGCTGTAGTCTAATCTTTTGACAGGGGGTGGATTTTTTTTGTTGTTGCCTGATTTAGATATGTTTCTGCTTATAATTTCCAACATTTTGCTATTTGTTAGTCTACTTGTCTATAATTAGATACATGTATCTTCTCTTCTGTCATTATATGTTACCCTAGAAGACTAAATAAACCTTTACTCAGCAGAATAATGTGTAATGGATGATAGAATGAATGCTACAGTCTAGTTGACATCGGTGAAGTTTTCTCTGTCATCTTTCACGGAGCAAAATACGTTTAGGGACCGGGGAGAAAATGCAATTTTGTAAAAAAAAAAAAGGAACGATTATCTGCACAGAATTTCCAAATTACATCAGTTTGACCGGTTGTAAGGAAATAGAAAGTTGTGAAAACGACCCAACATGTTTCTGATAACATTTCAGGTCGGCTTGGAAGCTCTTTGCCACCTTCTCCTCCCTGCTGAATCCTCCTCCTCCTCCCTCCTCCCTCTCTGTGGATGACTTCGTCAACCATTTTGAAAAGAAGGTTGACGACATCCGATCCTCATTTATTAAGTCAAATGACACCGCTGGTCCTGCTCACACTGCCCTACCCTATGCTTTGACTTCTTTCTCCCCTCTCTCTCCAGATGAAATCTTGCGACTTGTGACGGCCTGCCGCCCAACAACCTGCCCGCTTGACCCTATCCCCTCCTCTCTTCTCCAGACCATTTCCGGAGACCTTCTCCCTTACCTCACCTCGCTCATCAACTCATCCTTGACTGCTGGCCATGTCCCTTCCGCCTTCAAGAGAGCGAGAGTTGCACCCCTCCTCAAAAAACCTACACTCGATCCCTCCGATGTCAACAACTACAGACCAGTATCCCTTCTTTATTTTCTCTCTAAAACTCTTGAGCGTGCCGTCTCTAGCCAACTCTCCTGCTATCTCTCTCAGAATTACCTTCTTGATCCAAACCAGTCAGGTTTCAAGACTGGTCATTCAACTGAGACTGCTCTTCTCTGTGTCACGGAGGCTCTCCGCACTGCTAAAGCTAACTCTCTCTCCTCTGCTCTTGTCCTTCTAGACCTGTCTGCTGCCTTTGATACTGTGAACCATCAGATCCTCCTCTCCACCCTCTCCGAGTTGGGCATCTCCGGTGCTGCTCACTCTTGGATTGCGTCCTAGCTGACAGGTCGCTCCTACCAGGTGGCGTGGCGAGAATCTGTCTCCGCACCACGTGCTCTCACCACTGGTGTCCCCCAGGGCTCAGTTCTAGGTCCTCTCCTATTCTCTCTATACACCAAGTCACTTGGCTCTGTCATATCCTCACATGGTCTCTCCTATCATTGCTAGCAGACGACACACAATTAATGTTCTCCTTTCCCCCTTCTGATAACCAGGTGGCGAATCGCATCTCTGCATGTCTGGCAGACATATCAGTGTGGATGTCGGATCACCACCTCAAGCTGAACCTCGGCAAGACGGAGCTGCTCTTCCTCCCGGGGAAGGACTGCCCGCTCCATGATCTCGCCATCACGGTTGACAACTCCATTGTGTCCTCCTCCCAGAGTGCAAAGAACCTTGGTGTGACCCTGGACAACACCCTGTCGTTCTCCTGTCGTTCTCCGCTAACATCAAAGCGGTGACCCAATCCTGCAGGTTCATGCTCTACAACATTCGCAGAGTACGACCCTACCTTACACAGAAAGCGGCACAGGTCCTAATCCAGGCACTTGTCATCTCCCGTCTGGATTACTGCAACTCGCTGTTGGCTGGGCTCCCTGCCTGTGCCATTAAACCCCTACAACTTATCCAGAACGCTGCAGCCTGTCTGGTGTTCAACCTTCCCAAGTTCTCTCACGTCACCCCGCTCCTCTGCACACTCCACTGGCTTCCAGTTGAGGCTCGCATCTACTACAAGACCATGGTGCTTGCCTAGAGAGCTGTGAGGGGAACGGCACCTCCTTACCTTCAGGCTCTGATCAGACCCTACACCCAAACGAGGGCACTACGTTCATCCACCTCTGGCCTGCTAGCCCCTCTACCTCTACGGAAGCACAGTTCCCGCTCAGCCCAGTCAAAGCTATTCGCTGCTCTGGCACCCCAATGATGGAACAAGCTCCCCCACGACGCCAGGACAGCGGAGTCACTGACCACCTTCCGGAGACACTTGAAACCCTACCTCTTTAAGGAATACCTGGAATAGTATAAAAGTAATCCTTCTAACCCCATTGACCACTGAGATGCAGTGCCTTAGACCACTGCCTTAGACCACTGAGATGCAGTGCCTTAGACCACTGCCTTTGACCACTGAGATGCAGTGCCTTAGACCACTGCCTTAGACCACTGAGATGCAGTGCCTTAGACCACAGAGATGCAGTGCCTTAGACCACTGAGATGCAGTGCCTTAGACCACTGCCTTAGACCACTGAGATGCAGTGCCTTAGACCACTGAGATGCAGTGCCTTAGACCACTGAGATGCAGTGCCTTAGACCACTGAGATGCAGTGCCTTAGACCACTGAGATGCAGTGCCTTAGACCACTGCCTTAGACCACTGAGATGCAGTGCCTTAAGCCACTGCATTAGACCACTGCCTTAGACCACTGAGATGCAGTGCCTTAGACCACTGAGATGCAGTGCCTTAGACCGCTGCCTTAGACCACTGAGATGCAGTGCCTTAGACCGCTGCCTTAGACCACTGAGATGCAGTGCCTTAGACCGCTGCCTTAGACCACTGAGGTGCAGTGCCTTAGACCACTGAGATGCAGTGCCTTACACCACTGAGATGCAGTGCCTTAGACCACTGCCTTAGACCACTGAGATGCAGTGCCTTAGACCACTGCCTTAGACCACTGAGATGCAGTGCCTTAGACCACTGCCTTAGACCACTGCCTTAGACCACCGAGATGCAGTGCCTTAGACCACTGAGATGCAGTGCCTTAGACCGCTGCCTTAGACCACTGAGATGCAGTGCCTTAGACCGCTGCCTTAGACCACTGAGATGCAGTGCCTTAGACCGCTGCTTTAGACCACTGAGATGCAGTGCCTTAGACCACTGAGATGCAGTGCCTTAGACCACTGCCTTAGACCACTGAGATGCAGTGCCTTAGACCACTGCCTTAGACCACTGAGATGCAGTGCCTTAGACCACTGCCTTAGACCACTGAGATGCAGTGCCTTAGACCACTGAGATGCAGTGCCTTAGACCACTGAGATGCAGTGCCTTAGACCGCTGCCTTAGACCGCTGCCTTAGACCACTGAGATGCAGTGCCTTAGACCACAGAGATGCAGTGCCTTAGACCACTGAGATGAAGTGCCTTAGACCACTGAGATACAGTGCCTTAGACCACTGAGATACAGTGCCTTAGACTACTGAGATGCAGTGCCTTAGACCACTGAGATGCACTGCCTTAGACCACTGCCTTAGACCGCTGCCTTAGACCACTGCCTTAGACCACTGCCTTAGACCGCTGCCTTAGACCACTGCCTTAGACCACTGCCTTAGACCGCTGCCTTAGACCACTGCCTTAGACCACTGCCTTAGACCACTGCCTTAGACCACTGCCTTTAGACCGCTGCCTTAGACCACTGCCTTAGACCACTGCTTAGAGTTGCTGCCTTAGACCACTGCCTTAGACCGCTGCCTGAGACCGCTGCCTTAGACCACTGCCTTAGACGCTGCCTTAGACCACTGCCTTAGACCCACTGCCTTAGACCGCTGCCTTAGACCACTGCCTTAGACCACTGCCTTAGACCACTGCCTTAGACCGCTGCCTTAGACCACTGCCTTAGACCATTGCCTTAGACCGCTGCCTTAGACCACTGCCTTAGACCACTGCCTTAGACCACTGCCTTAGACCGCTGCCTTAGACCACTGCCTTAGACCACTGCCTTAGACCAACTGCCTTAGACCACTGCCCTTAAACCGCTGCCTTAGACCACTGCCTTAGACCACTGCCTTAGACCGCTGCCTTAGAACCACTGCCTTAGACCGCTGCCTTAGACCACTGCCTTAGACCACTGCCTTAGACCGCTGCCTTAGACCACTGCCTTAGACCACTGCCTTAGACCACCTTAGACCACTGCCTTAGACCACTGCCTTAGACCACTGCCTTAGACCGCTGCCTTAGACCACTGCCTTAGACCACTGCCTTAGATCGCTGCCTTAGACCACTGCCTTAGACCACTGCCTTAGACCACTGCCTTAGACCACTGCCTTAGACCGCTGCCTTAGACCACTGCCTTAGACCACTGCCTTAGACCGCTGCCTTAGACCGCTGCCTTAGACCACTGCCTTAGACCACTGCCTTAGACCGCTGCCTTAGACCACTTCCTTAGACCGCTGCCTTAGACCACTGCCTTAGACCACTGCCTTAGACCGCTGCCTTAGACCACTGTCTTAGACCAGTGCCTTAGACCGCTGCCTTAGACCACTGCCTTAGACCACTGCCTTAGACTGCTGCCTTAGACCACTGCCTTAGACCACTGCCTTAGACCGCTGCCTTAGACCACTGCCTTAGACCGCTGCCTTAGACCGCTGCCTTAGACCACTGCCTTAGACCACTGCCTTAGACCGCTGACTTAGACCACTGCCTTAGACCACTGCCTTAGACCGCTGCCTTAGACCACTGCCTCAGACCACTGCCTTAGACCGCTGCCTTAGACCACTGCCTTAGACCACTGCCTTAGACCGCTGCCTTAGACCACTGCCTTAGACCACTGCCTTAGACCGCTGCCTTAGACCACTGCCTTAGACCACTGCCTTAGACCGCTGCCTTAGACCACTGCCTTAGACCACTGCCTTAGACCACTGCCTTAGACCACTGCCTTAGACCACTGCCTTAGACCACTGAGATGCAGTGCCTTAGACCACTGCCTTAGACCACTGAGATGCAGTGCCTTAGACCACTGCTTTAGACCACTGAGATGCAGTGCCTTAGACCACTGCCTTAGACCACTGAGATGCAGTGCCTTAGACCACTGCCTTAGACCACTGATATGCAGTGCCTTAGACCACTGCCTTAGACCACTGAGATGCACTGCCTTAGACCACTGCCTTAGACCACTGCCTTAGACCACTGCCTTAGACCACTGCCTTAGACCACTGCCTTAGACCACTGAGATGCAGTGCCTTAGACCACTGCCTTAGACCACTGAGATGCAGTGCCTTAGACCACTGCCTTAGACCACTGAGATGCAGTGCCTTAGACCACTGCCTTAGACCACTGAGATGCACTGCCTTAGACCACTGCCTTAGACCACTGCCTTAGACCACTGCCTTAGATTGCTGCCTTAGACCACTGCCTTAGTCCACTGCCTTAGACCACTGCCTTAGACCACTGCCTTAGACCGCTGCCTTAGACCACTGCCTTAGACCATTGCCTTAGACCGCTGCCTTAGACCACTGCCTTAGACCACTGCCTTAGACCGCTGCCTTAGACCACTGCCTTAGACCACTGCCTTAGACTGCTGCCTTAGACCACTGCCTTAGACCACTGCCTTAGACCGCTGCCTTAGACCACTGCCTTAGACCACTGCCTTAGACCGCTGCCTTAGACCGCTGCCTTAGACCACTTCCTTAGACCACTGCCTTAGACCGCTGCCTTAGACCACTTCCTTAGACCGCTGCCTTAGACCACTGCCTTAGACCACTGCCTTAGACCGCTGCCTTAGACCACTGCCTTAGACCAGTGCCTTAGACCGCTGCCTTAGACCACTGCCTTAGACCACTGCCTTAGACTGCTGCCTTAGACCACTGCCTTAGACCACTGCCTTAGACCGCTGCCTTAGACCACTGCCTTAGACCGCTGCCTTAGACCGCTGCCTTAGACCACTGCCTATGACCACTGCCTTAGACCGCTGACTTAGACCACTGCCTTAGACCACTGCCTTAGACCGCTGACTTAGACCACTGCCTTAGACCACTGAGATGCAGTGCCTTAGACCACTGCCTTAGACCACTGAGATGCAGTGCCTTAGACCACTGAGATGCAGTGCCTTAGACCACTGAGATGCAGTGCCTTAGACCGCTGCCTTAGACCGCTGCCTTAGACCACTGAGATGCAGTGCCTTAGACCACAGAGATGCAGTGCCTTAGACCACTGAGATGCAGTGCCTTAGACCACTGAGATACAGTGCCTTAGACCACTGAGATACAGTGCCTTAGACTACTGAGATGCAGTGCCTTAGACCACTGAGATGCACTGCCTTAGACCACTGCCTTAGACCGCTGCCTTAGACCACTGCCTTAGACCACTGCCTTAGACCGCTGCCTTAGACCACTGCCTTAGACCACTGCCTTAGACCGCTGCCTTAGACCACTGCCTTAGACCACTGCCTTAGACCACTGCCTTAGACCACTGCCTTAGACCGCTGCCTTAGACCACTGCCTTAGACCACTGCCTTAGACCACTGCCTTAGACCGCTGCCTTAGACCACTGCCTTAGACCACTGCCTTAGACCGCTGCCTTAGACCACTGCCTTAGACCACTGCCTTAGACCGCTGCCTTGACCACTGCCTTAGAGCACTGCCTTAGACCACTGCCTTAGACCACTGCCTTAGATCCTGCTAGACCACTGACCACTGCCTTAGACCGCTGCCTTAGACCACTGCCTTAGACCACTGCCTTAGACCGCTGCCTTAGACCACTGCCTTAGACCACTGCCTTAGACCACTGCCTTAGACCACTGCCTTAGACCGCTGCCTTAGACCACTGCCTTAGACCACTGCCTTAGACCGCTGCCTTAGACCACTGCCTTAGACCACTGCCTTAGACCGCTGCCTTAGACCACTGCCTTAGACCACTGCCTTAGACCGCTGCCATGTAGACCTGACTGCCTTAGACCACTGCCTTAGACACTGCCTTAGACCACTGCCTTAACCACTGCCTTAGACCGACTGGCCTTTAGACCACTGCCTTAGACCGCTGCCTTAGACCACTGCCTTAGACCACTGCCTTAGATCGCTGCCTTAGACCACTGCCTTAGACCACTGCCTTAACCACTTGCCTTAGACCACTGCTTAGACTGCTGCCTTAGACCACTTGCCTTAGACCACTGCCTTAGACCGCTGCCTTAGACTTAAACCGCTGCCTTAGACCACGCCTTAGACCACTGCCTTAGACCACGCCTTAGACCACTGCCTAGACACCCTAGACCTGCCTTAGACCACTGCCTTAGACCCATGCCTTAGACCACTGCCTTAGCCATGCCTTAGACCCTGCCTTAGACCGCTGCCTTAGACCACTGACTTAGACCACTGCCTTAGACCACTGCCTTAGACCACTCCTTAGACCGCTGCCTTAGACCACTGCCTTAGACCACTGCCTTAGACCGCTGCCATTAGACCACTGGTCTTAGACCGTGCTTAGACCGCGCCTTAGACACTGCCTTAGACCCTGCCTTAGACCGCTGCCTTAGACCACTGCCTTAGACCCTGCCTTAGACCGCTGCCTTAAGACCACTGCCTTAGACCGCTGCCTTAGACCCTGCCTTAGACCACTGCCTTAGACCGCTGCCTTAGACCACTGCCTTAAGGACCACTGCCTTAGACCGCTGCCTTAGACCACTGCCTTAGACCACTGCCTTAGAACCGCTGCCTTAGACCACTGCCTCAGACCACTGCCTTAGACCGCTGCCTTAGACCACTGCCTTAGGACACTGCCTTAGACCGCTGCCTTAGACCACTGCCTTAGAACCACTGCCTTAAACCGCTGCCTTTAGACCACTGCCTTAGACCACTGCCCTTAGACCGCTGCCTTAGACCACTTGCCTTAGACCACTGCCTTAGACCACTGCCTTAGACCACTGCCTTAGACCACTGCCTTAGACCACTGAGATGCAGTGCCTTAGACCACTGCCATTAGACCACTGAGATGCAGTGCCTTAGACCACTGCTTTAGACCACTGAGATGCAGTGCCTTAGACCACTGCAATAGACCACTGAGATGCAGTGCCTTAGACCACTGCCTAGACCACTGATATGCAGTGCCTTAGACCACTGCCTTAGACCACTGAGATGCACTGCCTTAGACCCTGCCTGACCCTGCTTAGACCACTGCCTTAGACCCTAGACCACTGCCTTAGACCACTGCCTTAGACCACTGAGATGTGCCTTAGACCACCCTGCGCCTTAGACCACCTGACATGCAGAGTGCCTTAGACCACTGCCTTACACAGACAGTGCCTTAGACCACTGCCTTAGACCACTGAGACCACTGCCTTAGACCACTGCCTTAGACCACTGCCTTAGACCACTGCCTTAGATTGCTGCCTTAGACCACTGCCTTAGCGCAACCTGCCTTAGACCACTGCCTTAGACCACTGCCTTAGACCGCTGCCTTAGACCACTGCCTTAGACCATTGCCTTAGACCCTGCCTTAGACCACTGCCTTAGACCACTGCCTTAGACCGCTGCCTTAGACCACTGCCTTAGACCACTGCCTTAGACTGCTGCCTTAGACCACTGCCTTAGACCATGCCTTAGACCGCTGCCTTAGACCACTGCCTTAGACCACTGCCTTAGACCGCTGCCTTAGACCCTGCCTTAGACCACTGCCTTAGACCGACTGCCTTAGACCGCTGCCTTAGACCACTCCTTAGACCGCTGCCTTAGACCACTGCCTTAGACCACTGCCTTAGACCGCTGCCTTAGACCACTGCCTTAGACCAGTGCCTTAGACCGCTGCCTTAGACCACTGCCTTAGACCACTGCCTTAGACTGCTGCCTTAGACCACTGCCTTAGACCACTGCCTTAGACCGCTGCCTTAGACCACTGCCTTAGACCGCTGCCTTAGACCGCTGCCTTAGACCACTGCCTATGACCACTGCCTTAGACCGCTGACTTAGACCACTGCCTTAGACCACTGCCTTAGACCGCTGACTTAGACCACTGCCTTAGACCACTGCCTTAGACCACTGCCTTAGACCGCTGCCTTAGACCACTGCCTTAGACCGCTGCCTTAGACCACTGCCTTAGACCACTGCCTTAGACCACTGCCTTAGACCACTGCCTTAGACCACTGCCTTAGACCACTGCCTTAGACCACTGAGATGCAGTGCCTTAGACCACTGCCTTAGACCACTGAGATGCAGTGCCTTAGACCACTGCTTTAGACCACTGAGATGCAGTGCCTTAGACCACTGCCTTAGACCACTGAGATGCAGTGCCTTAGACCACTGCCTTAGACCACTGATATGCAGTGCCTTAGACCACTGCCTTAGACCACTGAGATGCACTGCCTTAGACCACTGCCTTAGACCACTGCCTTAGACCACTGCTTTAGACCACTGCCTTAGACCACTGCCTTAGACCACTGCCTTAGACCACTGCCTTAGACCACTGAGATGCAGTGCCTTAGACCACTGCCTTAGACCACTGAGATGCAGTGCCTTAGACCACTGCCTTAGACCACTGAGATGCAGTGCCTTAGACCACTGCCTTAGACCACTGAGATGCAGTGCCTTCGACCACTGCCTTAGACCACTGAGATGCACTGCCTTAGACCACTGCCTTAGACCACTGCCTTAGACCACTGCCTTAGACCACTGCCTTAGACCACTGCCTTAGACCACTGCCTTAGACCACTGCCTTAGACCACTGAGATGCAGTGCCTTAGACCACTGCCTTAGACCGCTGCCTTAGACCACTGCCTTAGACCACTGCCTTAGACCACTGCCTTAGACCGCTGCCTTAGACCGCTGCCTTAGACCGCTGCCTTAGACCACTGCCTTAGACCACTGCCTTAGACCACTGCCTTAGACCGCTGCCTTAGACCGCTGCCTTAGACCACTGCCTTAGACCGCTGCCTTAGACCACTGCCTTAGACCACTGCCTTAGACCGCTGCCTTAGACCACTGCCTTAGACCACTGCTTTAGACCACTGCCTTAGACCACTGCCTTAGACCACTGCTTTAGACCACTGCCTTAGACCACTGCCTTAGACCACTGCCTTAGACCAATGCCTTAGACCACTGCCTTAGACCACTGCCTTAGACCACTGCCTTAGACCACTGCCTTAGACCACTGCCTTAGACCGCTGCGCCACTCGGATCATAAAGAAAGACCCTACATGTTTAGAACTGATAATTGATTGCATGGTGCAAGAATGTATGCAATTGATAATTGAATGATATGATGGACACAGTTTTGTAGAACCAAAACATACAGAGCCTCTGCTCAACTAACTCGAACTCGAGAATTAATATTTTGGCGGGCTGCAGTTCATGAACGACATTGTGCTCATCACCCTCACGGTAGTCAAGCAATGCACTCCACCAAGAGTCGTTCACATTCTAGTCCACAGCTAGACCTCAGTTCAAATGTATCAAGAAATACTCTTATTTGTATGCCTAGCAATCAACCCATGTACATTGTTTAAAAGCACACGTTTACAAGTCTTAGTCACAAACGACAGCTCCAATAAACCCCCTACAGTGAACGCCGTGTGAAAGAGAGGCTTGTAGAATCATGACTCTTCTGAGTTTTCAGGTATTGCCTCCTGAGCATTAGGGCATTACTGGCTGAAATGAACGAAATGAGTCGAAATATTCATTGTTTTGACTGAACAAGTAAAAAATATCAGAGTCAGTAAAAAGAGCCGAACTTCACTATTGGTTTGATTACAGCCAGAAGGGCAAGAGGCGATTGCCAACAATCATACAGAGGCTGGGCTCCCACAGAACCTCCCATTCATCAACCCTAAGACTAACACACAACACACCCTCCCACTTCTCTGATAAGGGAGACTCAACACTGAAGTCATTGCAGATCAGAGGGAAGGGATGCCTACAGAGGCAGATTAATAGTTTTATACTGCGTCATCAAAAACTGAAAAACATTGTTTCTGTGATGAGTTTATCATTTTCTGTCATGAGTTCATCATAGTTTCTGTCATGAGTTCATCATAGTTTCTGTCATGAGTTCATCATAGTTTCTGTCATGAGTTCATCATAGTTTCTGTCATGAGTTCATCATAGTTTCTGTCATGAGTTCATCATAGTTTCTGTCATGAGTTTATCATAGTTTCTGTCATGAGTTTATCCAATGTATGAAAGCAGCTGACATGGTACATGGTGTTTTCTCATAGTTACTGTTGTTATGATGATGCAGTGGAGGAAAAAAGTATTTGATCCCCTGCTGATTTTGTACGTTTGCCCACTGACAAAGACATGATCAGTCTATAATTTTAATGGTAGGTTTATTTGAACAGTGAGAGACAGAATAACAACAAAAAAATCCAGAAAAACGCATGTAAAATATTTTATAAATTGATATGCATTTTAATGAGGGAAATAAGTATTTGACCCCTCTGCAAAACATGACTTAGTACTTGGTGGCAAAACCCTTGTTGGCAACCACAGAGGTCAGACATTTCTTGTAGTTGGCCACCAGGTTTGCACACATCTCAGGAGGGATTTAGTCCCACTCCTCTTTGCAGATCTTCTCCAAGTAATTAAGGTTTCGAGGCTGACGTTTGGCAACTCGAACCTTCAGCTCCCTCCACAGATTTTCTATGGGATTAAGGTCTGGAGACTGGCTAGGCCACTCCAGGACCTTAATGTGCTTGTTCTTGAGCCACTCCTTTGTTGCCTTGGCCGTGTGTTTTGGGTCATTGTCATGCTGGAATACCCATCCACGATCCATTTTCAATGCCCTGGCTGAGGGAAGGAGGTTCTCACCCAAGATTTGACGGTACATGGCCCCATCCATCGTCCCTTTGATGCGGTGAAGTTGTCCTGTCCCCTTAGCAGAAAAACACCCCCAAAGCATAATGTTTCCACCTCCATGTTTGACGGTGGGGATGGTGTTCTTGGGGTCATAGGCAGCATTCCTCCTCCTACAAACACGGCGAGTTGAGTTGATGCCAAAGAGCTCGATTTTGGTCTCATCTGACCACAACAATTTCACCCAGTTCTCCTCTGAATCATTCAGTTGTTCATTGGCAAACTTCAGACGGCCCTGTATATGTGCTTTCTTGAGCAGGGGGACCTTGCGGGCGCTGCAGGCTTTCAGTCCTTCACGGCGTAGTGTGTTACTTATTGTTTTCTTGGTGACTATGGTCCCAGCTGCCTTGAGATCATTGATAAGATCCTCCCGTGTAGTTCTGGGCTGATTCTTCACCATTCTCATGATCATTGCAACTCCATGAGGTGAGATTTTGCATGGAGCCCAAGCCCGAGGGAGATTTACTGTTATTTTGTGTTTCTTCCATTTGCGAATAATTGCACCAACTGTTGTCACCTTCTCACCACGCTGCTTGGCGATGGTCTTGTAGCCCATTCCAGCCTTGTGTAGGTCTACAATCTTGTCCCTGACATCATTGGAGAGCTCTTTGGTATTGGCCATGGTGGAGAGTTTGGAATCTGATTGATTGATTGCTTCTTTGGACAGGTGTCTTTTATACAGGTAACACGCTGTGATTAGGAGCACTCCCTTTAAGAGTGTGCTCCTAATCTCAGTTCGTTACCTGTATAAAAGACACCTGGGAGCCAGAAATCTTTCTGATTGAGAGGGGGTCAAATACTTATTTCCCTCATTAAAATGCAAATCAATTTATAACATTTTTGACATGCGTTTTTCTGGATTTTTTTGTTGTGATTCTGTCTCTCACTGTTCAAATAAACCTACCATTAAAATTATAGACTGATCATTTCTTTGTCAGTGGGCAAACGTACAAAATCAGCAGGGGATCAAATACTTTTTTCCATCACTGTATGTTACAGACAAACAGACAGACAGAAGCAAGCTAACTGTGTGAGAACTTTGGAGATCTCAGAGTTTGACAGTTCATGTGCTGAACACTCTTTCTGAACTCTCTATCTTTCTCTCTCTCTCTCTCTCTCTCTCTCTCTCTCTCTCTCTCTCTCTCTCTCTCTCTCTCTCTCTCTCTCTCTCTCCCTCTTTCTCTCTATCCATGCTATAAGTCTGCCTTTTAGATGTGTCTCACTCTCTCAATTTAAATTCAATGTCAATTTAAGGGGCTTTATTGGCAAAAGCATGTGAAATAGATCATAAACAAAACTGAAATAAACAATTTTTACATAACACTCACAAAAGTTCCAAAAGAATAAAGAAATTTCAAATGTCATATTATGTATATATACAGTGTTGTAACAATGTGTAAATAGTTAAAGTACAAATGGGAAAATAAATAAACATACAATGGTGTTTGTTCTTCACTGGTTGCCCTTTTCTTGTGGCAACAGGTCACAAATCTTGCAGCTGTGATGGCACACTGTGGTATTACACCCAGTAGATAAGGGAGTTTATCAAAATTGGGTTTGTTTTCGAATTCTTTGTGGATCTCTGTAATCTGAAGGAAATATGTGTCTCTAATATGGTCAATAATTTGGCAGGAGGTTAGGAAGTGCAGCTTAGATTCCACCTCATTTTGTGGGCAGTGTGCACATAGCCTGTCTTCTCTTGAGAGCCAGGTCTGCCTACGGCGGCCTTTCTCAATAGCAAGGCTATGCTCACTGAGTCTGTACATAGTCAAAGTTTTCCTTAAGTTTGGGTCAGTCACAGTGGTCAGTTATTCTGCCACTGTGTACTCTCTGTTTAGGGCCAAATAGCATTCTAGTTTGCTCTGTTTTTTTGTTAATTCTTTCCAAAGTGTCAAGTAATTCTCTTTTTGTTTTCTCATGATTTGGTTGGGTCTTATTGTGTTGTTGTCCTTGGGCTCTGTGGGGTCTGTTTGCAGAGTCTCAATTTGGTCCATGCAGAGTCTCTCAATTTGGTGTTTGTTCCATTTTGTGAATTCTTGGTTGGTAAGCGGACCCCAGACCTCACAACCATAAAGGGCAATGGGTTCTATAACTGATTCAAGTATTTTTAGCCAGATCCTAATTGGTATGTCAAATTTTACGTTCCTTTTGATGGCATAGAAGGCCCTTCTTGCCTTGTCTCTCAGATCGTTCACAGCTTTGTGGACGTTACCTGTGGCGCTGATGTTTAGACCGAGGTATGTATCGTTTTTTGTGTGCTCTAGGGCAACGGTGTCTAGATGGAATTTGTATTTGTGGTCCTGGCAACTGGACCTTTTTTGGAACACCTTTATTTTTGTCTTACTGAGATTTACTGTCAGGGCCCAGGTCTGACAGAATCTGTGCAGACGATCTAGGTGCTGGTGTAGGCCCTCCTTGGTTGGTGACAGAAGCACCAGATCATCAGCAAACAGTAGACATTTGACTTCAGATTCTAGTAGGCTGAGGCCGGGTGCTGCGGACTGTTCTAGTGCCCTCGCCAATTCGTTGATATATATGTTGAAGAGGGTGGGGCTTAAACTGCATCCCTGTCTCACCCCACGGCCCTATGGAAAGAAATGTGTGTGTTTTTTGCCTAATTTTAACCGCACACTTGTTTTTTGTGTACATGGATTTCATAATGTCGTATGTTTTTCCCCCAACCCCACTTTCCATCAATTTGTATAGCAGACCCTCATGCCAAATTGAGTCAAAAGCTTTTTTGAAATCAACAAAGCATGAGAAGACTTTGCCTTTGTTTTGGTTTGTTTGTTTGTCAATTAGGGTGTGCAGGGTGAATACGTGGTCTGTCGTACGGTCATTTGGTAAAAAAATCAATTTGACATTTGCTCAGTACATTGATTTCACTGAGGAAATGAACTAGTCTGCTGTTAATGATAATGCAGAGTATTTTCCCAAGGTTGCTGTTGACACATATCCCACGGTAGTTATTGGGGTCAAATTTGTCTCCACTTTTGTGGATTGGGGTGATCAGTCCTTGGTTCCAAATATTGGGGAAGGTGCCAGAGCTAAGGATGATAAAGAGTTTATAGCCAATTTGGAATTTGTGGTCTGTATATTTTATAATTTCATTGAGGATACCATCAACACCACAGGCCTTTTTGGGTTGGAGGGTTTGTATTTTGTCCTGTAGTTCATTCAATGTAATTGGATAATCTCTCTCTCTCTCTCTCACTCTCTCTCGCTCTCTCTCTCTCTCTCTCTCTCTCTCCATGCTATAAGTCTGCCTTTCAGGTGCGTATCTCTCTCTCTCTCTCTCTCTCTCTATCTCTTTCTCTATGCTATAAGGCTGCCTTTTAGAGGTGTCTCTCTCTCTCTCTCTCTCTCTCTCTTTCTCTATGCTATAAATCTGCCTTTTAGAGGTGTCTCTCTCTCTCTCTCTCTCCTTCTCTCTCTCTCTCTCTCTCTCTCTCTCTCTCTCTCTCTCTCTCTCTCTCTCTCTCTCTCTCTCTCTCTCTCTCTCTTGCCATGCTATAAGTCTGCCTTTTAGAGGTGTCTGTCTCTCTCTCTCTCTCTCTCTGCGTAACATCTGTGAAGCCAAATTTACAGAACAGAAAAAAAGACAACTATAAAAGAATAAATAAAGAGAAAAGATGCAGGGAAAATACTCTCTCTGCCAGGCCTCCTGGAAACCAGTTAGCGGCTAGGGATTGGGCACGACCACTCTATAAGGCAGTATGCTGCATCGCTATGGTCTGGTATGCTGATATTCTCACATCCTCAGATGTATCAGGACAAGCTAAAACATTTAGCTTGGACGCTCTGTGCTATTTTCAGGATTATTTTACAAATATGTGTTAAATTGAAAGACTACAGTGAACCATCCCACAGCGAGGTTTGGCTTTGGCATGTAATTTCCAACTTTCTCCTCTTTCCAAATATACATTTCTGGTGACCAGGTTTATGTCTAGCATTGTCTCTTTGGCTCAACATATAACTACAACAGTGGAATTTAATTACACATTTGACTGGAATATTCTAGGGGTAGAGGAGAACAGGGTGCAATGTACACACAAACTATATTTGTTTTTGCTTTTCAATGACACATTACATTACAAAGAGATACATATTGATATGGACACAACGTGGACATCTACTCCCAGGAACAGACCTTTGTTAAACACCACAGTTTGAATTCTGTATTAATTTCTATGTAGTGCAGGGACAATGATTTTACTGGGTATTCTAGAGCAGTGGTTCTTAATCCTGGTTTGATGATGAGTTGATTAGAGTTCATTAGTGGAATCAGGTGGGTAGTGCCAGGGCAAAAAAACGGAATGTGCACCCCAGGACCAGGATTAAGGTTCCCAGGACCAGGATTAAGGTTCCCAGGACCAGGATTAAGGTTCCCAGGACCAGGATTAAGGTTCCCAGGATCAGGATTAAGGTCCCCAGGACCAGGATTAAGGTTCTCAGGACCAGGATTAAGGTTCCCAGGACCAGGATTAATGTCCCCAGGACCAGGATTAAGGTCCCCAGGACCAGGATTAAGGTTCCCAGGACCAGGATTAAGGTCCCCAGGACCAGGATTAAGGTTCCCAGGACCAGGATTAAGGTCCCCAGGACCAGGATTAAGGTCCCCAGGACCAGGATTAAGGTTCCCAGGACCAGGTTTAAGGTTCCCAGGACCAGGATTAAGGTTCCCAGGACCAGGATTAAGGTCCCCAGGACCAGGATTAATGTTCCCAGGACCAGGATTAAGGTTCCCAGGACCAGGATTAAGGTTCCCAGGACCAGGATTAAGGTTCCCAGGACCAGGATTAAGGTTCCCAGGACCAGGATTAAGAAACACCGGTGTAGAGAGACATTTTCAGCCATCTCTACTGTATTCTAGTGAGTCTCCACAGCGTACCAATAGGATCGTTTGTGTACTTTGTTTTCTGTCAGGTGGTAACTCAAGAGGCTCATAGCCTTTTCACTGACCACTAAGAAGATCCCGGGGACCTGATCTGACATAATAATGATCCAGATTAATCCAGCGTAACAATCTGCATATCGTTCTGAAATCGTCATCCCCTGAATGGTACAGTGCATCCATCCCACCACTCTCTGCAACACTAAGTCAACGGGGTGCAACTGCGACAACTTCCCAGCTACAGGTGCCCCGCCCACAAAGGGACTCCAGGCTAACAGGTTATTTTTTCTTCCCTTTAGTGAGTTTGACCGCTTTGTTCACCGGCTGGATGGATGATGAAAAATCCAGCGCCATCGTAAATCCTGAGCAAAGTTTCGATTATAGCAAACTGAGATTTATGCAAGTCATAATTTCATAGGGAAACACAGACAGACAGATGGATTTGACGGAGGGACAGACTACTCGCTAGGCTTGACTGTCCAGGAAATAGTCTTTGGATGGAAGAATCTGCAGTTTCTGTAAATGGCTTTCCATGCTGTGATTTAGCAACAGCATCACCATGTATATACAGTACTGTACACTACGCTGGCCTGGTGCACTTAGCCCAAGAACTCTGTGTGATTGTGATAACAGATTGCTGCACCACTTTAATTGTACCACTTCAGTTCCTTTATAGATGGATGAAAAGACTTTGTGTGAGTTCCACATGGCACCCTATGTAGTGCACTACTTCTGACCAGGGCCCCACATAGTGCACTACTTTTGACCCGAGCCTATGGGGCCAAAAGGCTCTGGTTAAAAGTAGTGCACTATGTAGGGAATAGAGGGGATACATTGGGGACGCAAAACCCAGCGTGTCCAGTAAAGGTACAGAGAAGCCGTCACTAACTGTCAGCCCAGCCACAGGTCCTTTCTCTGCCAGGCCTCAGCTCATCTCTCATCTGCTGTCTAGACTGCCTCCAGCCTCCAGGCCTCCCCAGCCACAGTCAGACCTTGACAGCCCCCAAACTCAGCCTCCCCAAACCCAGGCCCAGCCGGTCCGACCTTGACAGCCCCCAAACTCAGCCTCCCCAAACCCAGGCCAAGCCAGTCCGACCTTGACAGCCCCCAAAACTCAGCCTCCCCAAACCCAGGCCAAGCCGGTCCGGCCTTGACAGCCCCCAAAACTCAGCCTCCCCAAACCCAGGCCAAGCCAGTCCGACCTTGCTCTAGTAAGCCAGCCAGCCAGTCCGACCTTGCTCTAGTAAGCCAGCCAGCAGGTCAGACCTAACTAGCCAGCCAGACGGAACTGCCTGCCAGCTAGCCAGACGGACCTGCCTGCCAGCTAGCCAGACGGACCTGCCTGCCAGCTAGCCAGACGGACCTGCCTGCCAGCTAGCCAGACGGACCTGCCTGCCAGCTAGCCAGCTAACTGTAACTTCCCACCAGCCACGCAGCTCAGCAGCAGTCATCTACACCCACAGAGCACGGGGAAAGGGAGGCGACTCTGATGACTACAGTATTTTACAGACACTATATTTATGGATTTATTTCCATACAAGGAGACAAGGGGAACGTTTTACTAAGCACTTATACACCTGCAGCAGCGCAGACTGTGCACCCATTATTGTAGCGATGGGATCAAATATAAACGGTAGAACTGAAGACTTTGACAAAAAAAAAAAAGAATGAAGAGAAACAATGAGATGGAAGAGATGATGCCACGATGAGTCACGAGTCTAACACTAAACGTTAACATTAGAGAAGAGAGGAGAGATCAGAAGTGATCTTACAAGAACATGCCAATGCCTCCAGATCCATATGGTGTTATGGACACAAACAGTACCAAGGTTTTGCTATATCCCACACTATGATGGACCTAACCTAGATGTGTTTTTCCCAGCTCTTCTCTCTCTCAGGTCTCAGGTGATTCTTTTTGTTACCTTTTGTCATAAAGAGACATCCTAAACCATCTCGGCTCCAACTTTAGACTCAGGTGGATATTTCATGTTTGCGTGTCTCGCTCTCAGCTGACATCAGAACCTCTTGTGAAATGTCTGCCTGCAGCCACAGTCCCGCCTCTGTCCTCTCTTACAAGGCCCAGCATCAAAGACGGCAGTACATGTCTTCTAGATGGGTGAGAATATCTGGGGGCTAAAGGAATGTGGCATGTCAAAAATAGATCCAGAGGATGGGTTGGTTGGAGGACTTAGCCTGCGTCCCAAAATGGCACCCTATTCCCTACATAGTGCACTTCTTTTGACCAGAGCCCTGTGAGCCCTGGTTAAAAGTAGGGCACTACAAAGGGAATAGGGTGCCATTTTGGGACGCAACCTTAATCTGAGGTGAACCCTCCTGTCTCTCTGTCTGTCTGTGTGTCCAGAGGCTGTCCAGTGATCACATAGGGTTTCTCACACTCTAAAACACTGTTACAGGAAAATGGAAGTGTTTAAAGCTATATGTTTTGCAGACATTATGGTCCTAAATTCTGTTTTCTGAAGCTTCTAAACAAAACTGGTCGTTTGGAATTCACGTGTTGATTGTAGTTTTGAGTTGGCTACTCCGTGACATACAATTCTTCATCTTTCTCAATTAATGAACCAGAATGGACTTGATTCTTTGAAACAATTTTTAAAAAAAAGTTTTGTTTAACAATAACATGCTACATTAATTCCTGTCCCGTCACCAAGGTTTCAATTGCTTCCTCTTTGTGATGTGCTGTTTGCACTTAATGGCCATTTGGTTTGTTCCTGTCCAGACTGCTGTTAGGGGAAAGTCATCTTAGATTCCACACAGTGAGTGTTGTGTCCGGCCAAAGGAACCAGGCTTGTATCTAGACAACAACATGAGCGCAACACATCCAGTCCAGCAAGGGGCTTCAGGGGTCAAGTCTTGGGGACTGGGGGGATGTAGTCGTTGTTGTTTTTTTTGGACCCAATGGGTATATAATATAATAATAATATGCCATTTAGCAGACACTTTTATCCAAAGCGACTTACAGTCATGCGTGCATACATTTTTTTTTTGTGTATGGGTGGTCCCAGGGTTTGAACCCACTACCTTAGCGTTACAAGCACCATGCTCTACCAGCTGAGCTACAGAGGACCACAGGTAGGCTTTGGTACAAAAATCCACCCACTAGGCACAAAGTGGTTGAATAAACGTTGTTTCCACGTCATTTCAACAAAGAAAATCAATGTGATGACGTTGAATCAACATGGAAAACTGATTGGATTTTTCTTCACCCAAGTTTGAACCTAAATCCAAGAACATGGTTAACAATTTTGTTGATTTCAAATCGAATTGACGTTAGTTGACAACTCAATCAAATGTAAATCAAAACTAGATGTTGAACTGATGTCTGTGCCCAGCCGGCACCATGTAGAAGTATCAAACTTAAATTGATTTTGAATGACTGTCTTTCAAGGTCAGCAAGTACACAGTTTGATGAAAGGACTCAGATATGAATTGACTTAATCGCTGTGGTTGGAGTCATAGATAAAGAAGTCTGATATATTGTTTATGATAGTATAGTATAGTATAGTATAGTATAGTATAGTATAGTATAGTATAGTATAGTATAGTATAGTATAGTATAGTATAGTGTCTGGTTGAACATGGGAGGAGATCAGAGTTGGAAATGAATCCCCTGAAGTTATAGTTCTCAGCAGTAGTGTATTTCTTTACTGTCGGCAATACAAACCCCTTGGCTCCTGGCGGCGATCCAAACCCCTTGGCTCCTGGCGGCGTTTGCTCACACTGAGAACTATACAATATCTGCTATGTAGCTATATATTGGTGGCTGCTATGTAGCTATATATTGTCCTGATACAGGGTTTACCAGCTGCATGTTAGACAAGCAGCAGCCTGGTCAACTTGAAGTTGGAGACTGGGCTCCTGACCAATGTAAACCACTCTGAACTGTCACAATCTCTTTTTAACCTCCGGCCAACTAAAGCAAACTTGTGACATCACAGACCTTTATTTTTTTTCCCCCCGTCGTTTTTTTTTTCTCCAACTGACCAGTCCACCATCCTGTCTCTCTGAAACATCAACAGGTAGTGGGAGGCTAGCTTGGAACCCAGAAGAAATGTTTACTTTTCAAGTGCAGTAGCATAGCTTTGAACTCTGAACGTTGTATCATCTGAATACTGTTACGTTACAGAGTTAAGAACCATTTCATTGTAGCCGTTATTTTACCTTTGAGACTTTCCAAAGAGTTCCAATTGTTAAATGTGAAAGTACATTAAAAAAAACGATTTCACAAAGACGAATCCATTTTTAAATATGCTTGAGAGAAAAATGAATACGAAGGAATGAGTGATGTCCACAGTCTCTCTGTTTTGGGGACCTGACAGAGATCCCACGTGTAATCGAAACATCGTCTGTTTAGTGTGGATCTCAACAAACACTGACCACAATAGTCTGAAATAACGACATATGAAATAATCCCAAAGCAGATAAACTAACTCCGTACTTCCCCAGTTCTAAACCTCTTTTTGGCAATAGCTGGGTTTTTTTTTTTCTCAAATCAAAATAGAGCTCTCTCTCTCTCGTCCCCTCGTTCACACACTTACGACCTCTAAATGATTTTCCCAGACGTGGAGCGCCGTGCCCTGGGTGGAGCAGCACAGCTGTCCGCTGGTGTCTGCAGCTACCTAGAGATAGACAGATGGCTGTAACCTTTTGGCATGGACATTACCATTGAGGGTTTCCACCATTTTAATGTAGTCAACTGGGTTTCTATGGGCAGGGAGTAGGATGACCCAATGTTCCCGAATTCAAACACCACTAATTTAGAAACATTTTCAGAGTTGTCCCATTTTTCAGTCAGACATTCCAACATGTCTCGTGCAGGTCACGTTGCGTTTATGAAAATACATACACTACCAGTCAAAAGATTGACCTACTCATGAATTTTTTTTTTTTTTTTTTTTTACATTTTTACTATTTTTTACATTGTAGAATAATAGTGAAGACATCACAACTATGAAATAACACATATTTAATCATTTAAATCAAATCAAAACAAATGATATTTGTCACATGCGCCGAATACAACAGGTGTAGACCTTACAATGAAATGCTTACTTACAAGCCCTTAACCAACAATGCAGTTTTAAGAAAGAATACCCCAAAAATACAATATAAAATAATACAAAATAAAAGTAACAAATAATTAAAGAGCAGCAGTAAAAATAACAATAGCGAGGCTATATACAGGGGATACCGGTACTGAGTCAATGTGCGGGGGCACCGGTTAGTCGAGGTAATTGAGGTAATATGTACAGGTGGGGGGGGGGGGGGGGGGGGGGGGGGGGGTCCCTGTCTCATCGTTGTTGGTGATCAGGCCTACCACTTTTGTGTCATCTGCAAACTTAATGATGGTGTTGGAGTCGTGCCTGGCCATGCAGTCATGGGTGAACAGGGAGTACAGGAGGGGACTGAGCACGCACCCCTGAGGGGCCCCCGTGTTGAGGATCAGTGTGGCGGACGTGTTGTTACCTACCCTTACCACCTGGGGGCGGCCCGTCAGGAAGTCCAGGATCCAGTTGCAGAGGGAGGTGTTTAGTCCCAGGATCCTTAGCTTAGTGATGAGCTTTAAGGGCACTATGGTGTTGAACGCTGAGATGTAGTCAATGAATAGCATTCTCACATACAGTTGAAGTCGTAAGTTTACATACACTTAGGTTGGAGTCATTAAAACCCGTTTTTCAACCACTCCACTAAATTCTTGGTAACAAATTATAGTTTTTGCAAGTCGGTTAGGACATCTACTTTGTGCATGACACAATTCATTTTTCCAACAATTGTTTACAGACAGATTATTTCACTTATAATTCACTGTATCACAATTCCAGTGGGTCAGAAGTTTACATACACTAAATTGACTGTGCCGTCATACCGCTCAGGAAGGAGACGCTTTCTGTCTCCTAGAGATAAACGTACTTTGGTGCGAAAAGTGCAAATCAATCACAGAACAACAGCAAAGGACCTTGTGAAGATGCTGGAGGAAACAGGTACAAAAGTATCTATATCCACAGTAAAATGAGTCCTATATCGACTTAACCTGAAAGGCCGCTCAGCAAGAAAGAAGCCACTGCTCCAAAACCGCCATAAAAAAGCCAGACTACGGTTTGCAACTGCACATGGGGACAAAGATCTTACTTTTTGGAGAAATGTCCTCTGGTCTGATGAAACAAAAATAAAACTGTTTGCCCATAATGACCATCGTTATGTTTGTAGGAAAAAGGGGGACGCTTGCAAGCCTACATGACTATATGAATATAGATAATATTATTATTATTATTATTATTATAGATGAAACCTCTCTTGGTAGATAATGTGATCTACAGCTTATCATGAGATACTCTATCTCAGGCGAGCAAAACCTCGAGACTTCCTTAGATATCGTGCACCAGCTGTTGTTTACAAATATACACAGACCGCCACCCCTTGTCTTACCGGAGTCAGCCGTTCTATCCTGCCGATGTAGCGTATAACCCGCCAGCTGTATGTTATTCATGTCGTCGTTCAGCCACGACTCGGTGAAACATAAGATATTACAGTTTTGAATGTCCCATTGGTAGGATATTCGTGCTTGTAGTTCGTCCATTTTATTATCAAGCGATTGTAAATTGGCCGATAGTATCGATGGCAAAGGCAGATTAGCCACTCGTCGCCGGCTCCTTGCCAGGCGCCCCGATCTCCTTCCGCGATATCTCCTTTGCCAATGTCATAGGCCTATCGTCAACCAATGACATTTCTCAAATCCTTTCGGGCTAAATTCCAGCTATACTTGGAGGACAGTTCGGACTTACAAAAAGCTACAAAAGGAGCCTGAGTAAATAACCGTATTAGACTGAAAGATCAGATCAAATGTGATTTTGTCAAACTTGTGAGGCTCTCACACTATCCCGGTTTAGAAGTCTCCCTTCCTAACTGTTTTCCATTCCCTGAGACCAACCAGAAATGTTTCCTTGGCCAAAATATTCCCAGATTTTAATAAAACAGCCACACATGTGGTCTCTCATCTCTGTATCATCAAATGTTGCGCAAGGCAAAAAAATTAGACTAGGTGCGCTTCAATTATCTCGTTGGGTGCAGCAGACTGCAGGGGTGTAATTTGTAAGTCGCTCTGGATAAGAGCGTCTGCTAAATGATGTAAATGTAAAAACTGTAAAATGTGTAGTGCTGCTGGAGCTCTGCCACCTCTCACAATGGTGCTTGTTTAGTAAAGTTAGATCAAAGCTGAATCAATGTCTTGGAAGATCACATAAGGTTAAATTGTATTCTACATAACAGAACCCAATGTAATAGCCAGTATAACGCTACTGTTAGACCAAAAACACCACCTCTTTTCTTATGAGACTTTAGCATGGTTAGTCCCAAAACAAGTCTCAACCGCACCTCTAGGCCAAATGTGCTTGAAACAAAATACAGGAAGGACTTGAGGCAAAATACAGGAAGGTTTGGATTGAGACAAAATACAGGAAGGATTGAAACTAAATACAGGAAGGATTGAGACAAAATACAGGAAGGCTTGAGACAAAATACAGGAAGGCTTGGATTGAAACAAAATACAGGAAGGCTTTGAGACAAAATACAGGAAGGCTTGGATTGAGACAAAATACAGGAAGGCTTGGATTAAGACAAAATACAGGAAGGTTGAAACAAAATATAGGAAGGCTTGCATTGAGACAAAATACAGGAAGGATTGAAACAAAATACAGGAAGGATTGAAACAAAATACAGGAAGGCTTGGATTGAGATAAAATACAGGAAGGCTTGGATTGAGACAAAATACAGGAAGGTTTGAGACAAAATACAGGAAGGCTTGGATTGAAACAAAATACAGGAAGGCTTTGAGACAAAATACAGGAAGGCTTGGATTGAGACAAAATACAGGAAGGTTTGAAACAAAATACAGGAAGGATTGACACAAAATATAGGAAGGCTTGGATTGAGACAAAATACAGGAAGGATTTAAACAAAATACAGGAAGGCTTGAGACAATATAGAGGAAGGACTGAAAGGTAATACAGGAAGGCTTGGATTGAGACAAAATACAGGAAAGATTGAGACAAAATACAGGAAGTCATGGATTGAAGCAGAATATAGGAAGGACTGGATTGAGACAAAATGCAGGAAGGCTTGGATTGAAACAAAATACAGGAAGAATTGAGACAAAATACAGGAAGGATTGAGACAATAAACAGGAAGGTTTGAAAGAAAATACAGGAAGGCTTGGATTGAGACAAAATACAGGAAGGCTTGGATTGAGACAAAATACAGGAAGGCTTGGATTGAAGCTGAATATAGGAAGGCTTGGATTGAAGCTGAATATAGGAAGGCTTGGATTGAAGCTGAATATAGGAAGGCTTGGATTGAAGCTGAATATAGGAAGGCTTGGATTGAAGCTGAATATAGGAAGGCTTGGATTGAAGCTGAATATAGGAAGGCTTGGATTGAAGCTGAATATAGGAAGGCTTGGATTGAAGCTGAATATAGGAAGGCTTGGATTGAAGCTGAATATAGGAAGGCTTGGATTGAAGCTGAATATAGGAAGGCTTGGATTGAAGCTGAATATAGGAAGGCTTGGATTGAAGCTGAATATAGGAAGGCTTGGATTGAAGCTGAATATAGGAAGGTTTGAAGCTGAATGTAGGAAGGCTTGGGTTGAAGCTGAATATAGGAAGGTTTGAAGCTGAATGTAGGAAGGCTTGGATTGAAGCTGAATATAGGAAGGTTTGAAGCTGAATGTAGGAAGGCTTGGATTGAAGCTGAATACAGGAAGGATTGGGCTGAAGCTGAATATAGGAAGGATTGAAGCTGAATATAGGAAGGCTTGGATTGAAGCTGAATACAGGAAGGCTTGGATTGAAGCTGAATATAGGAAGGATTGAAGCTGAATATAGGAAGGCTTGGATTGAAGCTGAATATAGGAAGGCTTGGATTGAAGCTGAATATAGGAAGGCTTGGATTGAAGCTGAATATAGGAAGGATTGAAGCTGAATACAGGAAGGCTTGGATTGAAGCTGAATATAGGAAGGCTTGGATTGAAGCTGAATATAGGAAGGCTTGGATTGAAGCTGAATATAGGAAGGCTGAAGCTGAATACAGGAAGGCTTGGATTGAAGCTGAATATAGGAAGGCTTGGATTGAAGCTGAATATAGGAAGGCTTGGGTTGAAGCTGAATATAGGAAGGCTTGGATTGAAGCTGAATATAGGAAGGATTGAAGCTGAATATAGGAAGGTTTGAAGCTGAATGTAGGAAGGCTTGGATTGAAGCTGAATATAGGAAGGTTTGAAGCTGAATGTAGGAAGGCTTGGATTGAAGCTGAATATAGGAAGGCTTGGATTGAAGCTGAATATAGGAAGGCTTGGATTGAAGCTGAATATAGGAAGGCTTGGATTGAAGCTGAATATAGGAAGGCTTGGATTGAAGCTGAATATAGGAAGGCTTGGATTGAAGCTGAATATAGGAAGGCTTGGATTGAAGCTGAATATAGGAAGGCTTGGATTGAAGCTGAATATAGGAAGGCTTGGATTGAAGCTGAATATAGGAAGGCTTGGATTGAAGCTGAATATAGGAAGGCTTGGATTGAAGCTGAATATAGGAAGGCTTGGATTGAAGCTGAATATAGGAAGGATTGAAGCTGAATATAGGAAGACTATATAGTTTGTTGACATCATCTGCTCTAATTCGCTCACGAAACAGTAGTTCAATAAGATCTAATTGCATATTCCCATGAAACTGATAGAGATCAAATGACTGGCACTCAGATGCAGTTTCACTGGTAAAACGTGAAGAATTATCATTCCCGATTGACAGTGATGATGACCTATTGTGAAATGAGGTCCGCCTAACTTGGTGTTTGAGGGTATTAAAAATATAAACTGTTCTTGAGACAATATGTGTTGGCACTGGCAGACGTTGCAATTGGAGGATGGATTTTATTCATATTCTATAGCAGCTAGTTGACCAATTGGAGGATGCATTTCATCCATATTCTATAGCAGCTAGTTGACCAATTGGAGGATGCATTTCATCCATATTCTATAGCAGCTAGTTGACCAATTGGAGGATGCATTTCATTCATATTCTATAGCAGCTAGTTGACCAATTGGAGGATGCATTTAATTCATATTCTATAGCAGCTAGTTGACCAATTGGAGGATGCATTTCATCCATATTCTATAGCAGCTAGTTGACCAATTGGAGGATGCATTTCATTCATATTCTATAGCAGCTAGTTGACCAATTGGAGGATGCATTTCATCCATATTCTATAGCAGCTAGTTGACCAATTGGAGGATGCATTTCATCCATATTCTATAGCAGCTAGTTGACCAATTGGAGGATGCATTTCATTCATATTCTATAGCAGCTAGTTGACCAATTGGAGGATGTATTTCATTCATATTCTATAGCAGCTAGTTGACCAATTGGAGGATGCATTTCATCCATATTCTATAGCAGCTAGTTGACCAATTGGAGGATGCATTTCATTCATATTCTATAGCAGCTAGTTGACCAATTGGAGGATGCATTTCATCCATATTCTATAGCAGCTAGTTGACCAATTGGAGGATGCATTTCATCCATATTCTATAGCAGCTAGTTGACCAATTGGAGGATGCATTTCATTCATATTCTATAGCAGCTAGTTGACCAATTGGAGGATGCATTTAATTCATATTCTATAGCAGCTAGTTGACCAATTGGAGGATGCATTTCATCCATATTCTATAGCAGCTAGTTGACCAATTGGAGGATGCATTTCATCCATATTCTATAGCAGCTAGTTGACCAATTGGAGGATGCATTTCATTCATATTCTATAACAGCTAGTTGACCAATTGGAGGATTGCATTTCATTCATATTCTATAGCAGCTAGTTGACCAATTGGAGGATGCATTTCATCCATATTCTATAGCAGCTAGTTGACCAATTGGAGGATGCATTTCATCCATATTCTATAGCAGCTAGTTGACCAATTGGAGGATGCATTTTATCCATATTCTATAGCAGCTAGTTGACCAATTGGAGGATGCATTTCATCCATATTCTATAGCAGCTAGTTGACCAATTGGAGGATGCATTTCATTCATATTCTATAGCAGCTAGTTGACCAATTGGAGGATGCATTTCATTCATATTCTATAGCAGCTAGTTGACCAATTGGAGGATGCATTTCATCCATATTCTATAGCAGCTAGTTGACCAATTGGAGGATGCATTTCATTCATATTCTATAGCAGCTAGTTGACCAATTGGAGGATGCATTTCATCCATATTCTATAGCAGCTAGTTGACCAATTGGAGGATGCATTTTATGCAGATTCCGAAATGAGATTCTACAGGTTAAATTGAATCTCATGTAGGCTACACTGTCCCTCGAATGTCCTGCAAAATCATCCTGTTGTCCCGCATTTGGGTATTTTAAATGTGGTCACCCTAGTTGGGAGCTATCAGCCAATGATCAGAGCAATGGTCTTGTTTAAATTGGGTTGCCTATGGTTTCTAAATGGCTGTCAACTTGATCACCTCATTCTAGTGGCCACAATAAATGAATGATACACAAGATTTGGTTTAGGACTCCAGCACTGCAGGTGGAGGTAAATCATCAATATTACGTATCTTAGGCATCTTCAACAGTTGTTGTTTATTGTAAGAACAAAATAAAAATCAATAATACAAAATGTACTTTGTTCATCTTCATTTAGATTTAGAAAAACAATCACCAGCCTTCTAGTGACCTCCATGTTTGATGGTTCAATCACCAGCCTTCTAATGACCTCCATGTTTGATGGTTCAACCACCAGCCTTCTAATGACCTCCATGTTTGATGGTTCAACCACCAGCCTTCTAGTGAACTCCATGTTTGATGGTTCAATCACCAGCCTTCTAGTGAACTCCATGTTTGATGGTTCAACCACCAGCCTTCTAGTGAACTCCATGTTTGATGGTTCAACCACCAGCCTTCTAGTGAACTCCATGTTTGATGGTTCAATCACCAGCCTTCTAATGACCTCCACGTTTGATGGTTCAACCACCAGCCTTCTAGTGACCTCCATGTTTGATGGTATTTCCCAGTTCAAGCACGTGTATGCACGCAACTCATCCTTATGACTTAACAACTGGTAAATACCCCCTTCCCACTTGGTTATGAATGCAGCATTAGCCTCAATGGCGCTTTCCTGTACTGTCACAGACACCATAATGGCAAAGATACAAATATGAGTCCTCTATCTATCTCTATAGGTTGCAAAGGGTGATGGACAGCTGGACGAATCCATCCCTTAACAGATTAATGTACTTGTTTTTTTGTCAGGGACAGTGTGTATCTAATGAAGAGTATCTGTTGCACCTGAATTAGTGATTAGTAGTGAGATAATTTACTTCCATCTGCACTACTTGGATTGCTAATGTGGAATAACGGTATCATACTCCAGGAGTCAGTCCAAAAATGCAATACTCCATATAGGAACTAGTAAAACTGGTTGGCTTCATCTCTATTTCTCTGTGTTTGTCTATCTGCCTAGATCCCCCTCTCTCTCTCTCTCTCTCTCTCTCTCTCTCTCTCTCTCTCTCTCTCTCCTCTCTCTCTCTATCTTCATTTCTATCTCTCTCTCCTCTCGCTCTCTCTCTCTCTCTCTCTCTCTCTCTCTCTCTCTCTTCTCTCTCTATCTCTCTCTTCTCTCTGATGAATCCCCCTCTATCTGTGTTGGCCATCAGGACATGGCCTTTGGAGAGGCCCTCCTCAGAAAAAGGGGGTAAGGCAAGGGGGAAACTTGGAACAATATATTGTAAGTAAATAAATGCTCTGTCTGAAAAATAACGCTTTTCCCAAACAGATCCAAGGCCCTGGCAGCGGCCCAGTGCCCCAAATAACGCCCTTAATTACTCTTATTAGTAATAACAGCTCAGCCCCTACTTCACAAAGTCACTGAGTTCATTGTGCAGTGAGGAGCTGAGCAGAACCCTCACACTGACAGGCAGGGAGGAGCTGAGCAGAACCCTCACACTGACAGGCAGGCAGCTGAGCACGTGGGGCCTGGATTAGAGAGAGAGAGAGAGAGAGAGAGAGAGAGAGAGAGAGAGAGAGAGAGAGAGAGAGAGGAGAGAGAGAGAGAGAGAGAGAGAGAGAGCTGTAGGTTAGGGTTCCCAACCTCGGTCTTGTTGCCACACTGGGTGCACTACACAGCTGATTCAAATAATCAGCATCCCATTATTCAAATAATCAGCATCCCAAATGGCACCCTATTCCCTATCTAGTGCAGTGGTTCCCAACTCTGGTCCTCGAGTATCCCCAACAGTACACATTTTTACTGTAGTCCCGGACGTGAACACCTGATTCAACTTGCCATCTAATCATCAGGTCCTCAGTGAGTTGAATCGGGTGTGTTAGTCCAGTGCTGTTTGGTTCCTCCGTACTCCAAGACAACTGATGTAGTGCACTACGTTTCAGCAGGACCCGTAGGGCTCGGGTCAAAAGCAGTGCACTACATAGTAAATAGGGTTCCATTTGGGATGCAAACATAGCATACAGTCCTGATAAGTGCACTTTCTATACACGCAAACTCCTTGTGAATGCATATACAGTGGGGAGAACAAGTATTTGATACACTGCCGATTTTGCAGGTTTTCCTACTTACAAAGCATGTAGAGGTCTGTAATTTTTTATCATAGGTACACTTCAACTGTGAGAGACGGAATCTAAAACAAAAATCCAGAAAATCACATTGTATGATTTTTATGTAATTCATTTGCATTTTATTGCATGACATAAGTATTTGATACATCAGAAAAGCAGAACTTAATATTTGGTACAGAAACCTTTGTTTGCAATTACAGAGATCATACATTTCCTGTAGGTCTTGACCAGGTTTGCACACACTGCAGCAGGGATTTTGGCCCACTCCTCCATACAGACCTTCTCCAGATCCTTTAGGTTTCGGGGCTGTCGCTGGGCTATACGGACTTTCAGCTCCCTCCAAAGATTTTCTATTGGGTTCAGGTCTGGAGACTGGCTAGGCCACTCCAGGACCTTGAGATGCTTCTTACGGAGCCACTCCTTAGTTGCCCTGGCTGTGTGTTTTGGGTCGTTGTCATGCTGGAAGACCCAGCCACGACCCATCTTCAATGCTCTTACTGAGGGAAGGAGGTTGTTGGCCAAGATCTCGCGATACATGGCCCCATCCTTCCTCCCCTCAATACGGTGCAGTCGTCCTGTCCCCTTTGCAGAAAAGCATCCCCAAAGAATGATGTTTCCACCTCCATGCTTCACGGTTGGGATGGTGTTCTTGGGGTTGTACTCATCCTTCTTCTTCCTCCAAACACGGCGAGTGTTAGATCAAAAAGCTCAATTTTTGTCTCATCAGACCACATGACCTTCTCCCATTTCTCCTCTGGATCATCCAGATGGTCATTGGCAAACTTCAGACGGGTCTGGACATGCGCTGGCTTGAGCAGGGGGACCTTGCGTGCGCTGCAGGATTTTAATCCATGACGGCGTAGTGTGTTACTAATGGTTTTCTTTGAGACTGTGGTCCCAGCTCTCTTCAGATCATTGACCAGGTCCTGCCGTGTAGTTCTGGGCTGATCCCTCACCTTCCTCATGATCATTGATGCCCCACAAGGTGAGATCTTGCATGGAGCCCCAGACCGAGGGTGATTGACTGTCATCTTGAACTTCTTCCATTGTCTAATAATTGCGCCAACAGTTGTTGCCTTCTCAACAAGCTGCTTGCCTATTGTCCTGTAGCCCATCCCAGCCTTGTGCAGGTCTACAATTTTATCCCTGATGTCCTTACACAGCTCTCTGGTCTTGGTCATTGTGGAGAGGTTGGAGTCCGTTTGATTGAGTGTGTGGACAGGTGTCTTTTATACAGGTAACGAGTTCAAACAGGTGCAGTTAATACAGGTAATGAGTGGAGACCAGGAGGGCTTCTTAAAGAAAAACTAACAGGTCTGTGAGAGCCGGAATTCTTACTGGTTGGTAGGTGATCAAATACTTATGTCATGCAATAAAATGCAAATGAATTACATAAAAATCATACAATGTGATTTTCTGGATTTTTGTTTTAGATTCCGTCTCTCACAGTTGAAGTGTACCTATGATAAAAATTACAGACCTCTACATGCTTTGTAAGTAGGAAAACCTGCAAAATCGGCAGTGTATCAAATACTTGTTCTCCCCGTTTCAGAAGCTCACTCCACAGCTAGCTCCAAACGTCACCAATGGAGATTTCCAATTCGACATTTCTCTATAGCTCAATTGGTTGGCACGTTGTCAAGGAGGACGGTCACTTATGTTTGTGATCAGGGGATTCATTGCATTTATCAGGTGCCCGAATCTACAGTGGACAGGCCCCCACAACCAAGAGAAACAGGTCCTATCCAATATAATGACAGGTCAGCTGTCAGAAAGAGCTCTGGCTGGAGAGACAGAGCTGATACAGGCGATGCTGAATATCACACAGCTACTAACCTGGGAGGGAGAAAGGGTCAAAATGATGGCAATGTAATGTAATGCAGTGGCTTTATGCAGTGGCTTTATGCAGTGGCTTTATACAGTGGCTTTATACAGTGGCTTTATGCAGTGGCTTTATGCAGTGGCTTTATGCAGTGGCTTTATACAGTGGCTTTATACAGTGGCTTTATGCAGTGGCTTTATACAGTGGCTTTATACAGTGGCTTTATGCAGTGGCTTTATGCAGTGGCTTTATGCAGTGGCTTTATGCAGTGGCTTTCTGCAGTGGCTTTATGCAGTGGCTTTATGCAGTGGCTTTATACAGTGGCTTTATGCAGTGGCTTTATACAGTGGCTTTATGCAGTGGCTTTAAACAGTGGCTTTATGCAGTGGCTTTATGCAGTGGCTTTATGCAGTGGCTTTATGCAGTGGCTTTATACAGTGGCTTTATACAGTGGCTTTATGCAGTGGCTTTATACAGTGGCTTTATGCAGTGGCTTTATACAGTGGCTTTATACAGTGGCTTTATGCAGTGGCTTTATGCAGTGGCTTTATGCAGTGGCTTTATACAGTGGCTTTATGCAGTGGCTTTATGCAGTGGCTTTATGCAGTGGCTTTATACAGTGGCTTTATGCAGTGGCTTTATACAGTGGCTTTATGCAGTGGCTTTATACAGTGGCTTTATACAGTGGCTTTATACAGTGGCTTTATGCAGTGGCTATATACAGTGCCTTTATACAGTGGCTTTATGCAGTGGCTTTATACAGTGGCTTTATGCAGTGGCTTTATACAGTGGTTTTATGCAGTGGCTTTATACAGTGGCTTATACAGTGGCTTTATGCAGTGGCTTATACAGTGGCTTTATACAGTGGCTTTATACAGTGGCTTTATGCAGTGGCTTATATAGTGGCTTATATAGTGGCTTTATACAGTGGCTTTATGCAGTGGCTTTATGCAGTGGCTTATACAGTGGCTTATACAGTGGCTTTATGCAGTGGCTTATACTGTGGCTTTATACAGTGGCTTTATACAGTGGCTTTATGCAGTGGCTTATACAGTGGCTTTATACAGTGTCTTATTCAGTGGCTTTATACAGTGGCTTATACAGTGGCTTTATGCAGTGGCTTTATACAGTGGCTTTATGCAGTGGCTTTATGCAGTGGCATATACAGTGGCTTATACAGTGGCTTTATACAGTGGCTTTATACAGTGGCTTTATGCAGTGGCTTATACAGTGGCTTATTCAGTGGCTTTATACAGTGGCTTATACAGTGGCTTTATGCAGTGGCTTTATACAGTGGCTTATACAGTGGCTTTATACAGTGGCTTTATACAGTGGCTTTATACAGTGGCTTTATGCAGTGGCTTTATACAGTGGCTTATACAGTGGCTTTATGCAGTGGCTTTATACAGTGGCTTATACAGTGGCTTTATACAGTGGCTTTATACAGTGGCTTTATACAGTGGCTTATACAGTGGCTTATACAGTGGCTTTATGCAGTGGCTTTATACAGTGGCTTATACAGTGGCTTTATACAGTGGCTTTATACAGTGGCTTTATGCAGTGGCTTTATACAGTGGCTTTATACAGGGGGCTTATACAGTGGCTTTATACAGTGGCTTTATACAGTGGCTTTATGCAGTGGCTTTATACAGTGGCTTATACAGTGGCTTTATGCAGTGGCTTATACAGGGCTTATACAGTGGCTTATACAGTGGCTTTATACAGTGGCTTATACAGTGGCTTTATGCAGTGGCTTATACAGTGGCTTTATACAGTGGCTTTATACAGTGGCTTTATGCAGTGGCTTATATAGTGGCTTATACAGTGGCTTTATACAGTGGCTTTATGCAGTGGCTTTATGCAGTGGCTTATACAGTGGCTTATACAGTGGCTTTATGCAGTGGCTTATACAGTGGCTTTATACAGTGGCTTTATACAGTGGCTTTATGCAGTGGCTTATACAGTGGCTTTATACAGTGGCTTATTCAGTGGCTTTATACAGTGGCTTATACAGTGGCTTTATGCAGTGGCTTTATACAGTGGCTTATACAGTGGCTTTATGCAGTTGGCTTATACAGTGGCTTATACAGTGGCTTATGACAGTGGCTTTATACAGTGGCTTATGCAGTGCTTTCTGTATACGTGGCTTATTCAGTGGCTTTATACAGTGGCTTATACAGTGGCTTTATGCAGTGGCTTTATTACAGTGGCTTATTCGGGGCTTTATACAGTGGCTTATACAGTGGGCTTTATGACAGTGGCTTTATACAGTGGCTATAACAGTGGCTTATACAGTGGCTTTATAACAGTGGCTTTATACAGTGCTTTAGGCAGTGGCTTATACAGTGGCTTATACAGTGGCTTATGCAGTGGCTTATACAGTGGCTTTACAGTGGCTTTATACAGTGGCTTTATACAGTGGCTTTATACAGTGGCTTATACAGTGGCTTATACAGTGGCTTTATGCAGTGGCTTTATACAGTGGCTTATACAGTGGCTTTATACAGTGGCTTTATACAGTGGCTTTATGCAGTGGCTTTATACAGTGGCTTTATACAGTGGCTTATACAGTGGCTTTATACAGTGGCTTTATGCAGTGGCTTTATGCAGTGGCTTTATACAGTGGCTTTATACAGTGGCTTTATGCAGTGGCTTTATACAGTGGCTTATACAGTGGCTTATACAGTGGCTTTATACAGTGGCTTTATACAGTGGCTTTATGCAGTGGCTTTATACAGTGGCTTTATACAGTGGGTTTATGCAGTGGCTTTATACAGTGGCTTATACAGTGGCTTTATGCAGTGGCTTTATGCAGTTGTTGGGATGACGAAAAGTATCTTCTAGTTTCAATACATTTTCAGACACTTTTACTTCCAGAGAACAAATCTATAGTGTATGTGGTTCAGTAAGGAGTAAGCCTATAGATATGCAGAACTAAAGCCTTATTCAATATCAGCAAAGACATGGAGAGTAAAGTGATGGAAGACCTACAGCACTGTACTGTATGTGATGGAGACCTACAGCACTGTTACATGATCTTACTGCTCTCCAGCATTGAGTGATATATCCCACCACCATTCCAGCACCTGAAAAGTAAATAATTTCCAAGAAATAACCCATTAGCCGGAGAGAGAGAGCGAGAGAGAGAGAGAGAGAGAGAGAGAGAGGAGAGAGGAGAGAGAGAGAGAGAGAGAGAGAGAGAGAGAGAGAGAGAGGGGGGGGGGGGGGGGGGTTCCTGCGTCACGTTGCTTTAAATTGGTTCAGCAGCTGCCAAAGAAAATGATGACCTGCTGAATGCAGGGTTTCTTAACTTGGCCCGACGCCCGTCAGCTCTCTGGCTCAAAGCTCTGCTGGACCCAAACACTGAACAATAGTAATCAGACCTCCTCTGGACCCAAACACTGAGAGTGTTTACATCTTTACAGTATTATGAATACCACAAAGAAAACCAATAGTAGAAAAGGGACCCAGCACTCACCCCAGCCAGACCAGAAACCTGTTGGATTTCTCTCCTGTGTTTATGCTCTTATGTTCTGGCCACTTGACTGATTCAAACATCAATGTGCCATTTAGAACAAGGCCACTTCTTCATATCATTGGGATTCTGGGGGATGGAATATCAGGCTAAAGACATTTGTCTGCAATAGTGCAACTGCATGTGTAACTTATGCCATGTCACCTCCCGTACAACATGACTGCAGCTAATAACTAATCTTATAAGACATATTCCTCCTTGGTCCCTTTCTGGCCCTCCAAATCATGTTGGGTATACCACAATAAAACCTGTCACCTAAGAACAAGAAATGGTATCTTCCTTTCTCTATAACAGGGATGGGCAACCCTTTTGTTTTTAGGAACTCAGTCGAGGTCTCAACTCACTGTTGAGAGTTAGAATAGTAGAATACACACTGATTTCTATCCGCAACAAGACAGTTTGGTGGAAACACACCACTGGTGGGAGAATTCGCGTTTTTTTAAAAAAATGCAGATTCTTTAATATTGGCATGAAAATCTGTCGCCAATTGGATGGAAACCTAGATACTGACAGTCACTCCATTAGCCATGTCAGCTAACATTTCTTAGGTTGTTAAATGAATCTAGCCAGCTATCTAAGCTTGTGGTAATCATGGTAGAACTACCGACCGGGGGGCCCCCATTGATTTTGTTAGTCACTCTCACTCAGATATAGTTTTAAAAGCAAACATTTCTCTCCGCCCCATTGGCAAAATTAGTAGAATTGTATAAAATGTGTTATTAAATAGCAAAATTGTAACATTTTCTCTACACCCCATGGCAAAATGTGTAGAATTGCAGGAAATGTACTCTAAAACTCTGCTGTCAAGAGGGGTGCTGCTAAAATGTTCTGCTCTATTTTTTTACTTAGGGCTCCCAAAGGCTAAGGCCGGCTCTGACTGAATGTGTGGGTATGGAGCCCCCCCCCTACCCCCCCCCTCCTCTGACCTGTATTGCGGGATTATGCGGCTTTCTTCTCATATGTTTTCCTTTTCACTTTGTCCAGCTGGCCAAACGTAAAGCAGATGTTTGTGATGAAGTGAAGCAAGCTCTCTCTGCCAGGAAAGGGATAAAAGAAAACATAACATGACGTCTCTCCAAATGATGTTTTGTTTCAGGTGACAGGGAGGGACTTCGTCCACACACCTTCGGACCTCTCAGCGTACTTCCTCCATCAACCGCTGTGATATATAAACCCAGCGCGCCGAACTGCAGCCGAAGTCCTCCTATAGTTTGCAAGGAGCTACTGGCTAGTGTAGTCTACTGCTGGGAGGAAGCGTCTCTCTCTCTCTCTCTCTCTCTTGTCTACTATTCTAACTAGATCGTTGGAGGAGTGTCGCCTGGCAACGCAGGCACTAGATACCGCCGCAAAGTAGAAGGTAGGACCTTTCCAAGATTCCGTTGAGGGATTTTATTTATTCTGTTGTTCCCGATATTTTTCTGCTGCATGTGTTTTTAATATTTTTGAGGAATATTTTAGAAGGTTTTTTTCATACGTTTGTACTATTTCAAATACATGTCACAATCTTAAATTACATACTTGCAGATTTGCCTTGGACACAAATAACAAGCTAATGTCATTCAATTTTACGCATGGCACATAGCCTATGGCAGGTTTTAGTTGGCACAAATAGACTACTTGAGTAATGTCCGTTCTTTTGTATTTAATTTCAGATTAAATCAAGACTAGGGATAGCCTACATCCCGTCAGATATCTTAAAAGAAGCAAACATGAATGCTCCGCACTTTGCCATAGACGTTCTGCTGTTGTGCATATCTTTCGGAGCAAGTGTATTGGCAGCCAACTCTCCCACCGTGTCCTCGACGTTGCCAGCCACCAATTTCACCGAACTTGGCGCAGCGTTCAGCCATGGAGAAGCAGACAGCGAGAATATTCCCCTGACCAGGAGGAAGCGTTATATTTCCCAAAACGACATGCTTGCCATTCTCGATTACCACAATAAAGTAAGAGGGAAGGTTTTCCCTCCGGCGTCCAATATGGAGTACATGGTAAGTGATTTATACGTTCAAATTTATCAATCAATTGCTCATTGATTAATGATGAATGATCTTTCTGCTTCCCTGCCTTCACTTCCTTCACTTGCTATTCTAATGTTGTATATTGATATCGCGGTTTATGTATTGATAAATAGCCTACTTGTTATATCAGTGGCCAGGGTTATTATAAAATGTACGGGAGAAACTGCTGTATTAATTGATGAATGTCTACTTAGCTGCACCGTTCATTGATTCATGTGTGTTGCTTAGTGTAAGAAGCTGTCTGTCTGGCATGGTGATAGGTTGATGTGAATGAAGGTCCCCCAAATGGTACCCTATTCCCTATATAGTGCACTACTTTAGACCAGAGAATGGTACCCTATTCCCTATATAGTGCACTACTTTAGACCAGAGAATGGCACCCTATTCCCTATATAGTGCACTACTTTAGACCAGAGATTGGCACCCTATTCCCTATATAGTGCACTACTTTAGACCAGAGAATGGCACCCTATTCCCTATATAGTGCACTACTTTAGACCAGAGAATGGCACCCTATTCCCTATATAGTGCACTACTTTAGACCAGAGAATGGCACCCTATTCCCTATATAGTGCACTACTTTAGACCAGAGAATGGCACCCTATTCCCTATATAGTGCACTACTTTAGACCACGGCCCATATGGCTCTAAAGTAGTGCACTATATAGGGAATAGGGTGCCATTTGGAATGCAAACCAATGTGTAGTTCAGAGCAGGATGTTCAGTGCCAAATATCTCCTCTGGCCCTCTCTGGCCCTCTCTGGCCCTCTCTGGCCCTCTCTGGCCCTCTCTGGCCCCCTCTGGCCCTCTCTGGCCCTCTCTGGCCCTCTCTGACCCTCTCTGACCCTCTCTGGCCCTCTCTGGCCCTCTCTGGCCCTCTCTCTGGCCCTCTCTGGCCCCCTCTGACCCTCTCTGGCCCTCTCTGGCCCTCTCTGGCCCCCTCTGACCCTCTCTGGCCCCCTCTGGCCCTCTCTGGCCCTCTCTGGCCCTCTCTGGCCCTCTCTGGCCCTCTCTGGCCCTCTCTGGCCCTCTCTCTGGCCCTCTCTGGCCCTCTCTGGCCCCTGACCCTCTCTGGCCCTCTTGGCCCTATTGGCCCTCCCTTCTGGCCCTCTCTGGCCCTCTCTGGCCCTCTCTCTGGCCCTCTCTGGCCCTCTCTGGCCCCCTCTGACCCTCTCTGGCCCTCTCTGGCCCCTCTCTGGCCCTCTCTGGCCCTCTCTGGCCCTCTCTCTGGCCCTCTCTGGCCCTCTCTGGCCCTCTCTGGCCCTCTCTGGCCCTCTCTGGCCCTCTCTGGCCCTCTCTGGCCCTCTCTGGCCCTCTCTGGCCCTGACCCAGCTGTTGAGCACATTTCAGGGTTCAGGATCACCTACAGCCTTGCTGGAAGAGGGGTCACGTGTAACACCAGTGGCACTCTTGCTGGCTGGCGGGAAAACATTGAGAGCTAAAGTACTCCTCAATGCCAGGACCTATGAAAAGTACCTCATGTAGACCAATGGGTTCATGTAGACCGTGGTTATGTCCTAAATGAAATACAATGGAACCTTGTCAAAAGTAGTGCACTACATAAGGAATAGGGTGCCATCTGTGATTCAAGTGTCCATGTAGTGGTGTAATGGGTTTGGTTGGAGTAGTTCATGAATGAATGATGAATGGGTTTAAACACACGGTAGCTGGTAGCTGGTAGCTGGTAGCTGGTAGCTGGTAGCTGGTAGCTGGTAGCTGGTAGCTGGTTGGATTTCCTGGACAGTGTCCAAGTTAGAGGCAAGGTTTATGTCCTTAAGGATGGCTGTAGAGAGAATGTTGCATGTTGCAGATACAGAGAAGAGTGCATTGTTCCCAAAAAGAGGCTGCTGTAAAAGGCCCTTGCTATGATAAACCAACTATTGGCAGTGTATCGCTCTGAACAGGCCAGTTGCATAGCCGTCATGGGAGCGATGGTGGCTGGCAACGTCGAGGAAACGGTGGGAGAGTTGGCTGCTAATACACTTAAAGTCTATGGCAAAGTGCGGAACATTCATGTTTGCTTATTTTAAGATATCTGACGGGATGTAGGCTATCCCTAGTCTTGATTTCATCTGAAATGAAGAAAAAAAAAGAACAGACATTACACGAGTAGTCTATTTGTGCCAACTAAAACCAAGTACTACCATCTATGAGGTTGAACCACGTGAGAGAGAGAGCAGTACTACCATCTATGAGGTTGAACCACGTGAGAGAGAGAGCAGTACTACCATCTAGGAGGTTGAACCACGTGAGAGAGAGAGCAGTACTACCATCTAGGAGGTTGAACCACGTGAGAGAGAGAGCAGTACTACCATCTAGGAGGTTGAACCACGTGAGAGAGGGAGCAGTACTACCATCTAGGAGGTTGAACCACGTGAGAGAGGGAGCAGTACTACCATCTAGGAGGTTGAACCACGTGAGAGAGAGAGCAGTACTACCATCTAAGAGGTTGAACCACGTGAGAGAGGGAGCAGTACTACCATCTAGGAGGTTAAACCACGTGAGAGAGAGAGCAGTACTACCATCTAGGAGGTTGAACCACGTGAGAGAGAGAGCAGTACTACCATCTAGGAGGTTGAACCACGTGAGAGAAAGAGCAGTACTACCATCTAGGAGGTTGAACCACGTGAGAGAGAGAGCAGTACTACCATCTAGGAGGTTGAACCACGTGAGAGAGAGAGCAGTATTACCATCTAGGAGGTTGAACCACGTGAGAGAGAGAGCAGTACTACCATCTAGGAGGTTGAACCACGTGAGAGAGAGAGTAAACTACCATCTAGGAGGTTGAACCACGTGAGAGAGAGAGCAGTACTACCATCTAGGAGGTTGAACCACGTGAGAGAGAGAGAGCAGTACTACCATCTAGGAGGTTGAACCACGTGAGAGAGAGAGAGCAGTACTACCATCTAGGAGGTTGAACCACGTGAGAGAGAGAGCAGTACTACCATCTAGGAGGTTGAACCACGTGAGAGAGAGAGCAGTACTACCATCTAGGAGGTTGAACCACGTGAGAGAGAGAGCAGTACTACCATCTAGGAGGTTGAACCACGTGAGATGGAGAGAGTAAACTACCATCTAGGAGGTTGAACCACGTGAGAGAGTGAGTAAACTACCATCTAGGAGGTTGAACCACGTGAGAGAGAGAGCAGTACTACCATCTAGGAGGTTGAACCACGTGAGAGAGAGAGCAGTACTACCATCTAAGAGGTTGAACCACGTGAGAGAGGGAGCAGTACTACCATCTAGGAGGTTAAACCACGTGAGAGAGAGAGCAGTACTACCATCTAGGAGGTTGAACCACGTGAGAGAGAGAGCAGTACTACCATCTAGGAGGTTGAACCACGTGAGAGAAAGAGCAGTACTACCATCTAGGAGGTTGAACCACGTGAGAGAGAGAGCAGTACTACCATCTAGGAGGTTGAACCACGTGAGAGAGAGAGCAGTATTACCATCTAGGAGGTTGAACCACGTGAGAGAGAGAGCAGTACTACCATCTAGGAGGTTGAACCACGTGAGATGGAGAGAGTAAACTACCATCTAGGAGGTTGAACCACGTGAGAGAGTGAGTAAACTACCATCTAGGAGGTTGAACCACGTGAGAGAGAGAGCAGTACTACCATCTAGGAGGTTGAACCACGTGAGAGAGAGAGTAAACTACCATCTAGGAGGTTGAACCACGTGAGAGAGAGAGCAGTACTACCATCTAGGAGGTTGAACCACGTGAGAGAGAGAGAGCAGTACTACCATCTAGGAGGTTGAACCACGTGAGAGAGAGAGTAAACTACCATCTAGGAGGTTGAACCACGTGAGAGAGAGAGCAGTACTACCATCTAGGAGGTTGAACCACGTGAGAGAGAGAGTAGTACTACCATCTAGGAGGTTGAACCACGTGAGAGAGAGAGTAAACTACCATCTAGGAGGTTGAACCATGTGAGAGAACAGTACTACCATCTAGGAGGTTGAACCATGTGAGAGAGCAGTACTACCATCTAGGAGGTTGAACCATGTGAGAGAGTAGTACTACCATCTAAGAGGTTGAACTGCGTGAGAGAGTAGTACTACCATCTAGGAGGTTGAACCACGTGAGAGAGAAGTACTACCATCTAGGAGGTTGAACCACGTGAGAGAGAGAGCAGTACTACCATCTAGGAGGTTGAACCACGTGAGAGAGAGAGCAGTACTACCATCTAGGAGGTTGTCTCGTCTTGACCCTGATCCAATTCCTCTTTGGCTCTATGTTCCGTTCCAGCTGTTCTGTTGACTAACCAAAGACAGCACGTTTCATTGTTGCATCAGTACTCATGGAAAATTGTTGCGTTGGAGTACCTGGAACATAGCAGAACAGTTCCACGTGAATTAAACGTTTTAAAGAGACTTCTGCAGTCTAGCTGCACGCAAATTAGTTGTCTTAGAAACATTTTCTCACTGCCTTAATATATGGGAACGTGGAGTATAGACAAGGCTTTAACGTATGGCAACAGGAGGTATAGACAAGGCTTTAACGTATGGCAACGGGGAGTATAGACAAGGCTTTAACGTATGGCAACAGGGAGTATAGACAAGGCTTTAACGTATGGCAACAGGGAGTATAGACAAGGCTTTAACGTATGGCAACAGGGAGTATAGACAAGGCTTTAACGTATGGCAACGGGGAGTATAGACAAGGCTTTAACGTATGGAAACGGGGAGTATAGACAAGGCTTTAACGTATGGCAACGGGGAGTATAGACAAGGCTTTAACGTATGGCAACGGGGAGTATAGACAAGGCTTTAACGTATGGCAACGGGGAGTATAGACAAGGCTTTAACGTATGGCAACAGGGAGTATAGACAAGGCTTTAACGTATGGCAACAGGGAGTATAGACAAGGCTTTAACGTATGGCAACAGGGAGTATAGACAATGCTTTAACGTATGGCAACGGGGAGTATAGACAAGGCTTTAACGTATGGCAACGGGGAGTATAGACAAGGCTTTAACGTATGGCAACAGGGAGTATAGACAAGGCTTTAACGTATGGCAACAGGGAGTATAGACAAGGCTTTAACGTATGGCAACAGGGAGTATAGACAAGGCTTTAACGTATGGCAACAGGGAGTATAGACAAGGCTTTAACGTATGGCAACAGGGAGTATAGACAAGGCTTTAACGTATGGCAACGGGGAGTATAGACAAGGCTTTAACGTATGGCAAAGGGGAGTATAGACAAGGCTTTAACGTATGGCAACAGGGAGTATAGACAAGGCTTTAACGTATGGCAACAGGGAGTATAGACAAGGCTTTAACGTATGGCAACGGGGAGTATAGACAAGGCTTTAACGTATGGCAACAGGGAGTATAGACAAGGCTTTAACGTATGGCAACAGGGAGTATAGACAAGGCTTTAACGTATGGCAACAGGGAGTATAGACAAGGCTTTAACGTATGGCAACAGGGAGTATAGACAAGGCTTTAACGTATGGTGACGGGGAGTATAGACAAGGCTTTAACGTATGGCAACGGGGAGTATAGACAAGGCTTTAACGTATGGCAACAGGGAGTATAGACAAGGCTTTAACGTATGGCAACGGGGAGTATAGACAAGGCTTTAACGTATGGCAACAGGGAGTATAGACAAGGCTTTAACGTATGGCAACAGGGAGTATAGACAAGGCTTTAACGTATGGCAACGGGGAGTATAGACAAGGCTTTAACGTATGGCAACGGGGAGTATAGACAAGGCTTTAACGTATGGCAACAGGGAGTATAGACAAGGCTTTGTGTGTATATATGTCTTAGTTTAGTCATGTCTACAGTTCAGTCCATGTTTTCTCATGATTCTCATGTTTCTCATGTTCCCTCTATGTGTGTGTGTGTGTGTGTGTGTGTGTGTGTGTGTGTGTGTGTGTGTGTGTGTGTGTGTGTGTGTGTGTGTGTGTGTGTTTCTACCTGTGTGTTTCTACGTGTGTGTAGACGTGGGACGAGACCCTGGCTAGTTCAGCGGAGGACTGGGCTCATGCGTGTCTGTGGGATCACGGCCCTCGCCACCTCCTCAGGTTCCTGGGCCAGAACCTCTCTGTCAGGACCGGACGGTGAGTCACCTCTGATCTCTGAGCCCTCACTGTTGACCCTAGATGCTGACCCCAGGTCAGTTTGGTGTTCCACCTTCTAAAGGTTCAGGATGTGGGGGAGGGGAAACTGATCCTGGAACTCTGCCTCCAATGGCAACTTCTAGTCATGACCCCTGACTGCTTCCCAAATGTCGTGACCCTGACTGCTTCCCAAATGTCGTGACCCTGACTGCTTCCCAAATGTCGTGACCCTGACTGCTTCCCAAATGTCGTGACCCTGACTGCTTCCCAAATGTCGTGACCCTGACTGCTTCCCAAATGTCGTGACCCTGACTGCTTCCCAAATGTCGTGACCCTGACTGCTTCCCAAATGGGGCCCTATTCATTACGTAGTGTACTGCTTTTGACCAGAGCTCCAAGGGGGTTGCATAGGAAATAGGATGCCATCTGGGACACAGACCCTGTCTCAGGCCTTAAATGAATCAGCTGCGACTCACCAGTATAGGCCCCTTGACTGACTGACTGAGTGACCTAACGTTGGGGAAACATTGCTTTAGTCCATGACTCACATCTTGAGACCCTATTAGAAATATCATCTTATCTTTCAAGTTAAGGATCTACTCTCGGTACTAATCTGAGCGTCTGTGTGTCTCTGTCCTCAGCTACCGCTCTATCCTCCAGTTAGTGAAGCCCTGGCACGATGAAGTGAAGGACTATGTGTTCCCCTACCCCCGGGACTGCAACCCCAGGTGCCCCCTGAAGTGCTACGGACCCATGTGTACACATTATACACAGGTAAGAAGACACAAGCAGGAGTGCCATGTCATTCTGGGCGGAATCATAACTTGATTTAACCCAATGCCATCAATAGTTGATTGATATGAATGTTTGTGTTGCTCATGCATCTCTTAAAAGTCCAATGCAGCTGTTTTTATCTCAATATCAAATAAATCATTTTCTGGGAAACAATTAAGTACCGTACTGTGATTGTTTTCAATTAAAATGGTCAAAAAGAAACAAAAATAGCTTCTTAGCAAAGAGCAATTTCTCAAGCAAGAATTTTGCTAGGACCGTCTGGGAGTGGAAAAACTGAAAATTAGCTGTTATTGGCAGAGAGGTTTGGAACTCTCTTTCTTATTGGTCTATTAACTAATTTACCTGCCTGATGATGTCACCATGGAAAGCCAAAACTCCATCCAATCAAAACAGGCTGAAATTTCAAGCTGTCTTTTCTAACAGCTCGTGCACTAAAAGGGGCGTCGTCATCATGTTCACATTGTCACAGTGTCATTCCAACCTCATAGTGTGGAAATATACATAAATCACAGGGAAATCAGGTTTTTTGACTGCCTGTGTAACTGTTTAAATGACCTTTGCATAACGATGATCCCTGCTGTCTCTCTACTTTACAGATGGTTTGGGCCACAACAAACAAAGTTGGCTGTGCTGTGCACACGTGCCACAATATGAACGTATGGGGGAACGTGTGGAAACGGGCAACATACTTAGTGTGCAACTATTCATCCAAGTGAGTAGACAGTAATAATATGCTCATTCTATCGTCTCCCTTTGATATTTCAGGAAGTAGGAATACAGTATCTTTGAGAAAGGTCTTTGCTTTCACATCAACTTCTATGCTGTTGTCCTAGTACCAACGGCGTACTGCACCTTAGTTCTGAGCATGCCAGTACTCAACCTGCTGTTGTCCTAGTACCAATGGCGTACTGCACCTTAGTTCTGAGCATGCCAATACTCAACCTGCTGTTGTCCTATTACCAATGGCGTACAGCACCTTAGTTCTGAGCATGCCAGTACTCAACCTGCTGTTGGCATAGTGCGGTTAATCTCCGTCCATTTAGAGCTTTAGCAAACACACTGATCAATGCGTTGCTCCACAGGGACAATGGTGCCCACTATCAATGCAGCTACTGACAGTCTTACTGAAAACGAAGTCATCCGCACTCTGTAATGAATTACACCGGCATCTCTCTGGATAGCTTATACATTCCCCTAACTACGTTCCTTATAACGTAGTTACACGCTAGTTATGTAGCTTATACGCTAACCCTAACCTCCAGACCACTCTGTGCCAATATTAACTCTGTGTCTGTCTGTCTGTCTGTCTGTCTGTCTTGTGTTTTCCAGGGGGAACTGGATCGGAGAGGCCCCCTACAAAGTAGGCGTCCCGTGCTCTGCCTGTCCCCCTAGCTACGGAGGCTCCTGTTCCAACAACATGTGCTTCCCAGCCCTCAACACAAACTATCTGCAATGGTTCAAATAGAGCCAGGAGTCCCTGTCCAGACTAAGGCGCCGTCCCAAATCACACGCTATTCTCTATGTAGCCCTGTGGACCCTGGTCTAAAGTAGTGCACTACGTAGGGAATAGGGTGCCATTTTGGGACGCAGGCTAACACCAAGCTAACATCATGACCCCACTTTACCCTCAACACAGAGACTTTCCCCCCTGAAGGATTTGCACAACAGTCCTGAAAACACGCTATTTTTGTATATATGGGCTTATTTACGTTGGAAGGTAGCACATGTTTTATAATAATGTGTACATAGAATGTATATTAATGTTGTTTTTACATTGTTGCTAGAACTGGTGTTTTTGTATGAATATCCTATGATGAATTGGATTTATTGATTTATTGATTGATTGATTGATTGATTGATTGATAGGAAGATAATTTATCTTGTGAACCGTGTTTAATTACAGATATGGTGCAGATACTGTTTACCATTGGCCATGTGCCCATAGGAAGTGGCTACTCACGGAGACACCACCTCACAATGGTAAAATGGAAACAACTGGAGACACCTTTTCATTTTTGGAGACAGGTTATTGACACGGCAGCGCTACTGTTGCTAGCAAAAACAAAAGATTGCTAACGAACTGTAAACTATTTTAGCTGGCTAGCTAATCATCTTGGCTAACTGTGGAGCAAAACAATTCACTTATTTACCATTAATTAGCTACCGCAAATATATTTTCTAGCAAATGCAACGCTGTCTCCTAACCTGCAAGGTGTCTCCAGCGATGTTTACTTTTTGACATTCTGTGACGCCTCCAGTTCCAGGCGTAGTATGTGGTCCAGATGCATTTTGAAGTTTGAGGTAAAGGCACAGTTACACAGTTCTGGCTGCTTATCTCAAATCAATTAAATGGTGCTGAACACACAGAGCACTATATAACTCTCAATGGTGCTGAACACACAGAGCACTATATAACTCTCAATGGTGCTGAACACACAGAGCACTATATAACTCTCAATGGTGCTGAACACACAGAGCACTATATAACTCTCAATGGTGCTGAACACACAGAGCACCATATAACTCTCAATGGTGCTGAACACACAGAGCACTATACAACTCTCAATGGTGCTGAACACACAGAGCACTATATAACTCTCAATGGTGCTGAACACACAGAGCACTATATAACTCTCAATGGTGCTGAACACACAGAGCAGTGTACAGCTCTCAATGGTGCTGAACACACAGAGAAGTGTACAGCTCTCAATGGTGCTGAACACACAGAGCACTATACATTCTATACATAATTCTATATCATTCTATAACAGTAGGTTCAGTGAAATGTGTATACCATGACAGATTAAAAGGATCCAGGTGTGTCCTTACAACAGATTGGAGTACCAATGTGTTTTGGTCTATCGCATGATTCTGTCGGTATAATGTGTTCACTGATCTGTTTTCAGTTCTTAGAACGACATCTTCATGTGCCTTAATAAGTGTTTATTGTATACTTCCATAATATCCGGAAATTACCAGTTGTATGTATATAGATAACCCTCATACCCTGAATATGAAAATCCTTATACTACATTCATACTGAAAGTTATTCATTTTTATACGGCAGAAGTATTTCATTGAAGGAGTTTTTAAATAAATAAATAAGTAAAGGAATGATGTCCGTGCATACTGGTTCTGAATGATGTCCGTGCATACTGGTTCTGAATGATGTCCGTGCATACTGGTTTTGATTAAGATCATCTAATGTAATGAAAAACAACCTTGTATTGTTTTCTTTAATTTAGTGTGGTTGGTAATTTAGTGTGGTTGTTATGGTCATTTAGTGTGGTTGGCAATTTAGTGTGGTTGGTAATTTAGTATGGTTGTTATGGTCATTTTGTGTGGTTGTTATGGTCATTTAGTGTGGTTGGTCATTTAGTGTGGTTGTTATGGTCATTTAGTGTGGTTGGTATTGTGGAGGTGTTTTCTTGCCAATACTAGCGCTTAGTTCATACAATATTACCATACCGACCACATTAAATTACCATACCAACCACACTAAATGACCAACCACACTAAATTACCAACCACACTAAATTACCAACCACACTAAATGACCATACCAACTACACTAAATGACCATACCAACCACACTAAATGACCAACCACACTAAATGACCATACCAACCACACTAAATTATCATACCAACCACACTAAATGGTCATTTAGTGTGGTTGGTCATTTAGATTTAGGTCATTTAGGGTTATTTGGCTGTCCCCATAGGACAGTTAAAAGGGTTCTACATGGAACCCAAAGTGTTCTACCTGGAAGCAAAAATGTTCTACATGTAAGGAAAAATAGTTACTTCAAAGGTTCTCCTATGGGGACCGCTGAAGAGTGTACTGAATCACACAATCTCTACGGGACTAGCATAATATCAGCCCTACTGTATGAATGTATGGGACTAGCATGATATCAGCCCTACTGTATGAATGTATGGGACTAGCATAATATCAGCCCTACAGTATGAATGTATGGGACTAGCATGATATCAGCCCTACTGTATGAATGTATGGGACTAGCATAATATCAGCCCTGCTGTATGAATGTATGGGACTAGCATAATATCAGCCCTGCTGTATGAATGTATGGGACTAGCATAATATCAGCCCTGCTGTATGAATGTATGGGACTAGCATAATATCAGCCCTACTGTATGAATGTATGGGACTAGCATGATATCAGCCCTACTGTATGAATGTATGGGACTAGCATAATATCAGCCCTACTGTATGAATGTACGGGACTAGCATAATATCAGCCCTACTGTATGAATGTATGGGACTAGCATAATATCAGCCCTACTGTATGAATGTATGGGACTAGCATAATATCAGCCCTACTGTATGAATGTATGGGACTAGCATAATATCAGCCCTGCTGTATGAATGTATGGGACTAGCATAATATCAGCCCTACAGTATGAATGTATGGGACTAGCATGATATCAGCCCTACTGTATGAATGTATGGGACTAGCATAATATCAGCCCTACTGTATGAATGTATGGGACTAGCATAATATCAGCCCTACTGTATGAATGTATGGGACTAGCATGATATCAGCCCTACTGTATGAATGTACGGGACTAGCATAATATCAGCCCTGCTGTATGAATGTATGGGACTAGCATGATATCAGCCCTACTGTATGAATGTACGGGACTAGCATAATATCAGCCCTACTGTATGAATGTATGGGACTAGCATAATATCAGCCCTACTGTATGAATGTATGGGACTAGCATAATATCAGCCCTACTGTATGAATGTATGGGACTAGCATAATATCAGCCCTACTGTATGAATGTATGGGACTAGCATAATATCAGCCCTGCTGTATGAATGTATGGGACTAGCATGATATCAGCCCTACTGTATGAATGTATGGGACTAGCATGATCTCATCAGTGTTATTGTGGTCCTCTGTAGCTCAGCTGGTAGAGCACGGCGCTTGGTCCTCTGTAACTCAGCTGGTAGAGCACGGCGCTTGGTCCTCTGTAGCTCAGCTGGTAGAGCACGGCGCTTGTAACGCCAAGGTAGTGGGTTCGATCCCCGGGACCAAACATACACAACAACAAAAAATGTATGCACGCATGACTGTAAGTCGCTTTGGATAAAAGCGTCTGCTAAATGGCACATTATATTATATTATTATTAAGGAAATATATATAGAAGAAACTCAAAACTTGTCAACAACGCCAACTGAGATTCAATAGATCAACAATGCACATCACAGAGCTAGGAAATTAATTTACATGATATTTTTTTTCAGCACTGACTGTATTTAAATTCTTTGTATTTACAGTGATGATGGAATTGAGCTTCTTCGCTGTGTATTTTGTAATAAAAACATATATTTTGGGCTTGTATTGGACCATGTCCTGTGGTTTAATGCCAGTTCTATTCCACTCTATGGACCCTTCTGGCTCAGACAACGCTTACTTGTCCAAGACTAACTTACTACTAACTACTCCACCCATTTCCCAAGCCTTCTCCGATCCCGCTTTTATCTCTCTCTCTATCTCTCTCTGTCTGTCTGCGTGTTCTCATGGCTGATATTGATTAGAGAACCGACCCATGGGAAACCCAGGATCATCCTTTCTCTTTTGATTCGCTGTTTCCATTTCAACCCTGAGATCTCAGAGCCACATCCAGAATATAAAAAAAACACAGCAGAGCTACAACTGAATCCTAATAAGAAAACGTTGACTTTGGCCGCGTTAAATCCTCATCTACACAAACAGACAGGCAACCAATACCCTTCAGTCCTGTCACGTGAAACCGTTGACCTCCGTGAGAGAGAGGAAGGGAGAGAGAGAGAGGAAGGGAGAGAGAGGGAGGAAGAGGGAGATAGATAGATAGATAGGGAGAGAGAGAGAGAGATAGAGAGAGAGAGAGAGAGAGAGAGAGAGAGAGAGAGAGAGAGAGAGAAAAGGGGAGTGAAGGGTAGAGGGAGGATCAGATAGGGAGGGAGAGGGAAGAGGTGAGCGAGTGTGAAAGAGAATAAAAGCAGAGCGAGTGAGAAAGAGAGAGAATGAGAGAACCAACTTCACCTTGCTGCATAGTAAGACAGCTTTCACAGTTTAAACATTCTCTCAGCTTTCAAAGTTTAAATATTCATTTCAAAGATGATGGAAAAAAATAATAATAGAAAATGCGTGTTTTTTTGTTTGTATTATCTTTTACCAGATCTAATGTGTTATATTCTCCTACATTTTCCACAAACTTCAAAGTGTTTCCTTTCAATTGGTATCAAGAATATGCATATCCTTGCTTCAGGTCCTGAGCTACAGGCAGTTAGATTTGGGTATGTCATTTTAGGCGAATTTTGTTTTTTAAAAGGGTCCGATCCTTTCTCTCAGCTTTCACAGCTTAAACATTCTCTCAGCTTTCACAGCTAAAACATTCTTTCAGCTTTCACAGTTTAAATATTCTCTCAGCTTTCACAGTTTAAACATTCTCTCAGGTTTTACAGCTTAAACATTCTGTCAGACGAGGAAAGTATGTAGAAAAATCAGAGAGGAGGAAACATGATGCCATAAATATTTTGATCTGTTGGGCAGACGCAACAGTTCCTCCACAAACCTACAGCCAGCTGGGAGAGTAGCACACACACACACACACACACACGCACGCACACACACACACGCACGCACACACGCACGCACGCACGCACGCACACACACACATACACACACACACACACACTGTGGGCCCTGGCCAACCCCATACCAGGCCTAGCAGACCATCATACTCTCTGGAAGCCCTGAAAGAGGACCAGGAAGAGAGTTATTATGTATGAGTAGAAAACGTGTGTGTGTGTGTGTGTGCGTGCGTGTACTGAACCCAGGCCAGCTGAATGATTGGTGGTTGTTTAAGGTACCTGGGTGGGTGGGATGGGGTGGAGGAGGTGCTGAGGAGTCAAGACAGACATGAGCAATCAATCAGTGGTTAGACAGAGAGACAGACAGAGAGACAGATGTGCATAGAGGAGCATGGGCAGGTTAATCACATGGATTCAGGTTAGCAGACGGGGCGAGGACAGTATAGGAAGGAAGTACAGTGAAGCACCTCAAGGGAAGCATAATGAATTAGGGGGTTGTGGAAAGAAGGGCGACCTGGCATGGACAGAATCGTAAGTTAGGGGTCACACTTTATAGTCCACCTGTAGATGAGATGGTCATACTATCAACAAACTATCTGTCGATAAATAACTGACTATCTGTTGATAAATAACTGACTATCTGTCGATAAATAACTGACTATCTGTCGATAAATAACTGACTATCGGTCGATAAACAACTGACTAACTAACGATAAGTAACTGCTTGCTAACGTTACAGTTAGGGTTAGGGTTAGGTTTAGGGTAAGGGTTAAGTTAAGGGTTAAGAGAACAGTTAAGGTTAGAGCTAGGGTTAGGGTTAGTAAAACATTAGTTGAAATGTTACTGATGGTCTGTAGAGCATCTACAGATGGACTATCCAAATAAAGTGTTACCCACATTTTAGTTTTTTTAGTTTTTTGCCCTAGCACTACACAGCTGATTGAAATGATCAAGTCATCATCAAGCTTTGATGATTTTAACCAGGTGTGTAGTTGCTAAAACTAACAAATGCTCCTCTTTGAGTCCCCAGGACCAGGATGAAGAAACACTGGAGTTGGGAGACAGAGACCTAATGGGAAGGAGAGTGTCAAACAACAGTCAGGGAGAGACCTGACTTCACCTTTGCTGCACAGTCAAGAGGACCTACAAGACAAAGGAAATTGTATATTGCGTGAACATCATTGGAATATTATGTTAAATCTAAAACAAACATGATATGATTGTCATAAAAACGGACATTTCATTCTTACAACATTAAGGGAATGTCCTGTTCAATCTAACTTAAACATGAATGTGTGAATGTCATCACAACTGAGTATATTTAGTGTTTTGGGAACCTATCTCTTGTCATGTCCCCGCAATGTTACCACAACCAAATGAAACATTCTGGGAACCTTTAAAGAGCAGGTGTTCTTGGAACGTTCTTGTAACATCAGGTGAATGTTTTTTTGCACCCTAAAAGAAACATTGTAGAATAATCTGCACAACTGGACAGTTTCTGTGTTTTGGGAACATATATTTTATGATGTCACCACAATGTTCCCAGCAGACTGTTCCCACAACCTAATGAAATGTTCTGGAACCCTTTAAAGAACAGATTTAATGTGTTATAGGAACATTCTTGCAACATCAGGCGAATGTTTTTATACAAACATTCAAACTTTTGGGGGAGTGTTCTGTGATGGTTGTTACAGATGTTGTGAACAACATTTTTAGTGAATGTTAGGAGAACATTACATGGACAATTAATTTGAAACATTTTTGATAAATAAATAGATGTTATCAAAAACATCCTCTGAATGTCTTTGGGGTGTTATCATCCTACTGTTAGATAAAACCCTAACTACAACTTTAATGGGAATCTTAGCTAATGTTCTGGGAATGTTTTGGTTTGCCTTCAGAAAGTACTCATACCCCTTGACTTATTCCACATTTTGTTGTTAAAGCCTGAAGTCAAAATGGATTAAATATTTTTAAAAATGATCAGCCATCTACACACAATACCCCATAATGACAAAGTGAATATATTATTTTCTAATTTATTGAAAATGAAATACAGAAATATCTAATTTACAGAAGTATTCACACCCCTGGGTCAATACATGTTAGAATCATCTTCGTCAGTGATTACAGCTGTGAGTCTTTCTGGGTAAGTCTCTAAGAGCTTTGCACACCTGGATTGGACAATATTTGCCAATCATTATTTTTAAAATTCTACAAGCTCTTTCAAGTGGGTTGTTGATCGTTGCTAGACGGCCATTTTCAAGTCTTGCCATAGATTTTCAAGCTGATTTAAGACAAAACTGTAACTAGGCCACCCAGAAACATTCAATGTTGTCTTGGTAAGCAACTCCAGTGTATATTTTAGGTAATTGTCCTGCTGAAAGCTGAATTTGTCTCCCAGTGTCTGTTGGAAAGCAGACTGAACCAGATTTCCCTCTAGGATTTTGCCTGTGCTTAGCTCTATTCCGTTTATTTTCATCAAAAAAAAACTCCCTAGTCCTTGTCGATGATACCCATAACATGATGCAGACACCACCACACTCGATGAAGAGTGGTACTCAGTGATGTGTTGGATTTACGGCAAACATAATGCTTTGTTATCAGGACATAACATTACTTTCTTAGCCACATTTCTTGCAGTACGTTAGTGCCTTGTTTCAAACAGGATGCATGTTTTGGAATATGTTTTATTCTGCACAGGCTTCCTTCTTTTCACTCTGTCAATTAGGTTAGTATTGTGGAGTAACTACAATGTTGTTGATCCATCCTCAGTTTTCTCCTATCACAGCCATTAAACTGTGTAACTGTTTTAAAGTCACCACTGGCCTCATGGTGAAATCACTGAGCGGTTTCCTTCCTCTCCGGCAACTGAGTTAGGAAGGACTGGGTGTATTGATACATCATCCAAATGAATTAAGAACTTCACCATGCGCAAAGGGATATTCAATGTCTTTTTTATTTTTTATTTTTACCCATCTACCAATAGGTGCCGTTCTTTGCGAGGCATTGGAATACCTCCCTGGTCTTTGTGGTTTGAAATGCATTGCTCGACTGAGACCAACACTTTACATTTACATTACATTTATATGAGTTTATATTTTTGTTGAATGTAATTTGTAAAAATGTCTATAAACATAATTCCACTTTGACATTATGGGGTATTGTGTGTAGGCCAGTGACACAAAATCTCAATTTTATCCATTTTAAATGCAGGCTGTAACACAACAACATGTGGGAAAAGTCAAGGGGTGTGAAAACTTTCTGAAGGCTCTGTAAGTTGAAAACATTGTAGGTGTGTGTATCTAGTTCCACAGACTTATTTTGTGGTAAGATTACCTAAAGATAATTTCTAGTTGAATGAACAATGACAATTTGAGCAAACACATCATTTTAAGTTGACTGCATTTTTGCCTACATTTTCTCATGTTGGAGCTAAGTTCGGGCCAACTAAAAAATGTAAATTCAGGTAACACTGACTGAAAAGTTCAGTAAACATTTTCTTGTTATTAACAGTTAGTTGAAGCAAAAATACATTTTTATTACCACAGAAACATCTCTCTCTCTCTCTCTCTCTCTCTCTCTCTCTCTCTCTCTCTCTCTCTCTCTCTCTCTCTCTCTCTCCTCTCTCTCTCTCTCTCTCTCTCCTCTCTCTTCTCTCTCTCTCTCTCTCTCTCTTCTGTCCTCTCTCTCTCTCTCTCTCTCTCTCTCTCTCTCTAAAATACAAATAAAGCATCAGATGTATACTGATCATTATGGGTGTCATGGCTGCCTACTTAGCCCATCTAGCTGTGTATTTAGGACGATGTCTTCATAACATTGGGCCACATCTCTCATCCCGCTATGGGATTAAATCTTTACTCACCGTGCTGCTTGGGAACACTAATGCAACGTCAAGGAAAAAGACTGTACGCTAAGGATAATTTTAAGGATTTTAAGTTATATAACATAAACGAAGATGTTACAGGTATTTTTTCTACTCTCTTGGGACCGGCATTAATATATTCAGGTGGATATAAAACAGAACCTTCCGCTCCAAATTGGCATGACGTTTTATGAGGTGGAGACATGGACTGGGATTGTATCATAAAGAGGTCACAGTCTGGACCCACCTCAGCCCAGGACTCTAATGGAATCCTACTGTATGCTGTACCTCATCTCGGAACCGTGGTGCGTGTGTGTGTGTGTGTGTGTGTTTGCGGACGCTTAACGTAATCATATACCCCACCTTGGACCAGGACTCTGGGACCTATAACCCACACACATGGCCTGAGCTACCAGGACACCTCTACCACCCCCCCCCCCCCCCCCCCTCCCCCCAGAACCTGTTGAATCTACTGGAAAAACAAACACCATGTCTGCCCTGGTCAAAGCAGTGCACTAAGTAGGGAATAGGGGGTGTCGTTTGGGATGTGTTGGTGGTGCTACCCAGAATGAGCCACGTCTACACTGTTACACTGGCCATCACGTTGGATGTTTAAGAACACAAACGGAGTCTGACAGTGACCCATGTTCAGCTAGCTGTGTTTAGCTCTACCATGCAGTGTTTGTCTTGGACCCGGTCATCACCTCACCACCCCAGGGAAGGAAAGAACAGACTAGTAGCACTTTATTTCACAGTAGTTTCCACAGGTAATTACATGCTGAGCACTAAGAAATGATGTGGTGGCGTTGGATAGAAGAGCCAACTGGAACAACCAAGGTCCATGGATAGAAGAGCCAACTGGAACAACCAAGGTCCATGGATAGAAGAGCCAACTGGAACAACCAAGGTCCATGGACAGAAGAGCCAACTGGAACAACCAATGTCCATGGATAGAAGAGCCAACTGGAACAACCAAGGTCCATGGATAGAAGAGCCAACTGGAACAATCAAGGTCCATGGATAGAAGAGCCAACTGGAACAACCAAGGTCCATGGATAGAAGAGCCAACTGGAACAACCAAGGTCCATGGACAGAAGAGCCAACTGGAACAACCAAGGTCCATGGACAGAAGAGCCAACTGGAACAACCAAGGTCCATATACAGAAGAGCCAACTGGAACAACCAATGTCCATGGATAGAATAGCCAACTGGAACAACCAAGGTCCATGGATAGAAGAGCCAACTGGAACAACCAAGGTCCATGGACAGAAGAGCCAACTGGAACAACCAAGGTCCATGGATAGAAGGGCCAACTGGAACAACCAAGGTCCATGGATAGAAGAGCCAACTGGAACAACCAAGGTCCATAGACAGAAGAGCCAACTGGAACAACCACTGTCCATGGATAGAAGAGCCAACTGGAACAACCAAGGTCCATGGATAGAAGAGCCAACTGGAACAACCAAGGTCCATGGAGAGAAGAGCCAACTGGAACAACCAAGGTCCATGGATAGAAGAGCCAACTGGAACAACCAAGGTCCATGGATAGATGAGCCAACTGGAACAACCATGGTCCATCAATAGAGGAGCCACCTGGAACAACCAAGGTCCATGGATAGAAGAGCCAACTGTAACAACCAAGGTCCATGGACAGAGGAGCCAACTTGAACAACCAAGGTCCATGGATAGAAGAGCCAACTGGAACAACCAAGGTCCATGGATAGAAGAGCCAACTGGAACAACCAAGGTCCATGGATAGAAGAGCCAACTGGAACAACCAAGGTCCATGGATAGAAGAGCCAACTGGAACAACCAAGGTCCATGGACAGAGGAGCCAACTGGAACAACCAAGGTCCATGGATAGAAGAGCCAACTGGAACAACCAAGGTCAATGGACAGAGGAGCCAACTGGAACAACCAAGGTCCATGGATAGAAGAGCCAACTGGAACAACCAAGGTCCATGGATAGAAGAGCCAACTGGAACAACCAAGGTCCATGGATAGATGAGCCAACTGGAACAACCATGGTCCATCAATAGAGGAGCCACCTGGAAAAACCAAGGTCCATGGATAGAAGAGCCAACTGTAACAACCAAGGTCCATGGACAGAGGAGCCAACTGGAACAACCAAGGTCCATGGATAGAAGAGCCAACTGGAACAACCAAGGTCCATGGATAGAAGAGCCAACTGGAACAACCAAGGTCCATGGATAGAAGAGCCAACTGGAACAACCAAGGTCCATGGATAGAAGAGCCAACTGGAACAACCAAGGTCCATGGACAGAGGAGCCAACTGGAACAACCAAGGTCCATGGATAGAAGAGCCAACTGGAACAACCAAGGTCAATGGACAGAGGAGCCAACTGGAACAACCAAGGTCCATGGATAGAAGAGCCAACTGGAACAACCATGGACAGAGGAGCCAACTGGAACAACCAAGGTCCATGGACAGAGGAGCCAACTGGAACAACCAAGGTCCATGGATAGAAGAGCCAACTGGAACAACCAAGGTCCATGGATAGAAGAGCCAACTGGAACAACCAATGTCCATGGATAGAAGAGCCAACTGGATCAACCAAGGTCCATGGATAGAAGAGCCAACTGGAACAACCAAGGTCCATGGACAGAGGAGCCAACTGGAACAACCAATGTCCATAGATAGAAGAGCCAACTGGAACAACCAAGGTCCATGGATAGAAGAGCCAACTGGAACAACCAAGGTCCATGGACAGAGGAGCCAACTGGAAGATTAAAGCATCATACCCAAGGCTGTAAATCCTGCAATACTGATACATGTCGTCAGCAAACCTATGACCAGCCAAGATCAATGTCCACATGGAAGGAAGCCCACTGCTGAGATGCTGAGAGAGGGACACCAGAATACACGGGTTTCCCCATGAGAAGCCTTGTTTTTCCCACTCACACACACACGTGCATGCAGACACACACAACATCAGCAACTGACCATAATTATACTGGGGTATGGGAGCCTTGTCTATCAATCATAATTATACTGGGGTATGGGAGCCTTGTCTATCAATCATAATTATACTGGGGTATGGGAGCCTTGTCTATCAATCATACCACAAAGATAGTTTACAATACATGTATAACGACTTGTTATTGGTATCAGGGATAAGGGAACTGTCCGTCTATAGTGGAGAGTTGCGACCAAGCTCACTATTCAGTTGAGTATAATGCAGGAGAAGTATCTTTTTGGCTTTTACAAGTGTAATGGGTATTTTAATGAACGCTGCCATCTTGTGGTAGAAGTGGTGTAAAACAGGAATTATTTGAGGTGGGTTGTGGCATCCTTAACCAATAAAACGAATAGATGAGTTGGCTGATAACATTACGAAAATGATGAGCATCGATGTGGCCGGAAGCCGAACACTGTTGTGATTCTGAACGGTCAGAAAGCTACCAACAATGACATGAAGCTGCCATGTGGGGAATCGTAGGTGGCTCGTTTCAGCTCGTTGTATCTTGTTATTGATACCATGTCTTATTTTGAGGTATTTTGACTGATTTCATGTCAATGCTAATATGGCAAAAATTCTCTAGCTAGCTGACCAATGTAGTGTATTGACAATATGATGGTGTTAAAGGTTTTTAGATGGAACTGAAAGAATGTTGGTTGTTCAGGCCAGAGGGGGGATGTTTTATGATGTTATTTGAAATGTGCCGCTTGGAGGGTGACGCCCGAGGGGAGACTGGTGATTGGCCAGAAAGGGGTAACCCTTATTTTGGTATGTATATAGAAGGGTAACCTTAA
>LR778286.1:37675955-37773883 GCA_902810595.1 Coregonus sp. 'balchen'
TAAGTATGCAAATTATTAGTTAATCATGCTAGTCAAAATGAGTCAACAAGTTCAATAATGACGATACTCTGTCTTGCCACAGATGTTTTAGCCAAGAGATGTAATGTAAATTGAGCAGGAAATCACAGAGAGAGGAAATAGATTATTCAGATACATGTGAGTCATCGCAGCATTGAATATTCTCCCACTTTGTCGTTGTATTTGCTGTGTAAAGATTCAGTTCTGGCTGTCAACAACATAAAAAAACTAAACAAATTATTGTATTTTCCTGGCCGTCGTCATCACCTTGAGCTGCACTTTTAAAAGGCTTTTAGTCTAATTTATTTTCTTCCACATCCATTTCAATGAATGGCCCTCTAAACATCTATCAGCTGAATGCATTTAAATGAATGGCTCTCTAAACATCTATCAGCTGAATGCATTTAAATGAAAGGCCCTCTGCATTTAAATGTGTTTTATTGTGCCTTGACTGCCTCAATCTGCTCAGTCTCCAAGCAACATGATGCTCTCAGTCTTAACAATTAGATTTCTGATGCTTCAAACATCAGGTGCCCTGAGCCAGAAACAATTTCACTTTGGGGGCGGAATGCAACAACAAAAAGATGCAAAAACAGGAACACATTTGATTTTATCTGGTGAACAGAAGTGCCCTTGTACGCATAAACAATATGTTTTTTTATTATTCAAATGTTATCATGTCATGTGCCACACAGCAGGATTGATATTCCTAACGAGGGGGCAGATGCTGGGGAAGCTGCCATTAGGGGACAAACACACTCACACACACACACACACAGACACACACACACACACAGACACACACACACACACACACACACACACAGAGAGAGAGAGAGAGAGAGACACACACACAAAAACACACAGACACACACAACACACACACACACACACACACACACACACACACAACACACACACACTCACACACACACACACACACACACACACACTCACACACACAGACACCACACACAACACACACACACACACACACACACACACACACACACACACACACCACACACCACACACACACACACACACACACACACATCACACACACACACACACACACACACACACACACACACACCACACACACACCACACACACACACACACACACACACACACACACACACACACACACACACAACACACACACACAATAATAGATAATAACACACACACACAAACACACAACACACAAAGTGAATTCATCAGAAAATCAATAAGATGTTGTTTTTTTTTGTTTTTTATTTGTTTTTTGTGTGTGTGTGTTTGTTGTGTGTGTTTTGTGTGTTTGTGTTGTTGTGTTGTCTGTTTGTGTGTTTTTTGTGTTGTGTGTGTGTGTTTTTGTGTTTGTGTGTTGTGTTTGTTGTTGTTTGTTGTTGTTTGTGTGTGTTTTGTGTTTTGTGTGTTTGTGTGTGTGGTTGTTTTTTGTGTTTGTGTGTCTGTGTTTTGTGTGTTGTTGTTCTGTGTGTTTTTCTGTGTGTTTGTGTGTGTGTGTGTTGTCTCTCTCTAGCTCAGATCCTGAGGGCGCAGGTGTTGTAGGTGTTCACTCAGAACAGAAGGAATAATGGGGATTATAAAGCCCTCCGTATAGAACACTCCTCGCTCTCTCTGACATTCTGAAAAGTTTTATAATTTTGTAAGGTTGAGCTCAAGATCTCAGAGATCAGAGGGGTTTCGGTGGGAGGAGGGAGGGAGGGAGGGAGGGGAGAGAGGAGAGGGAGGGGTGAGGAGGGAGTAGGGGAGGGTGTGGTTCTCTATTTGCTTGCGTTTTGTGCTTCGGGTTATTCTTATCTTTCTTGTCTTCTCTTTGCTTTCTTGTTTCTTTTTGCTTGTGCTTCTTTCAGTCTTTCTTTTCTTTCCTTCTATTCATGTCTTTCTTTCTTTTCTGTCGTTTCGGTCTTTCTTTGTCTTTCTTCTGTTCTCTATCGTTCGTCTTCTTCTCTTGTGTTTCTTATGCTTTTCTGTTTCTGGGGAGGGGAGGGGAGGGGAGGGGAGGGGAGGGAGTTGTCACCACCTGGCTCTGGGGACTCTATATGTTGAGCCAGGGTGTGTAGATTCTATGTGTTTATGTTCTGTGGGGGAGTTCTAGTTGTGGTATTTCTATGTTGGCCAGAGTGGCTCCCAATCAGAGGCAACGAGTGTCAGCTGTTGCTGGTTGTCTCTGATTGGGAGCCATATTTAAACAGTCTGTTTCCCTTAGTGTTTGTGGGATCTTGTTTCCGTTTGGTTGGTTTCTGTGTTAAACCGTAGGACTGCACGTTTCGTTTATTGTTTTGTTGTTATATTATCACTAAAGATAATAAAGTTAAGTATGTTCGCACTAACGCTGCGCATTGGTCTACTCTCTACGACGATCGTGACAGGAGGGGAGGGGAGGGGAGGGGAGGAGGGGGGAGGGGAGGAACTTTGGTTGTGCTACAAACGTTGGCCTTTATGTTTTGATTTTTAATACATTGTAAGGCTGCATGATGAGAATCTAATGGTGATTTGAAAAAAGTCGCTTGAAAGGCATGAGCTCTGCTTTGTTTTTTGTGCAGGCTGTACACACTCCAAAATATTTTGCATCTTGAAAGTGGTAGGCATGTTGTGTAAATCAAATGATACAAATCCATACAAATCCATTTTAATTCCAGGGTGTAAGGCAACAAAATAGGAAAAAGGCCATGGGGGGGTGAATACTTTCACAAGCCACTGTATCATATAGTTTATAGTGTCCTATAAGGAGCATTGGTGGCAAATCTGATGGCCGAATGGTAAAGAACATCTAGCCGCTCGTTAAGGACAGAGAAAGCTTGTTGGACACTAAGAAAGCTTTGTTGTAGAGCGTTTAACACAAAATCTGGGGAGGGACCTGCTGAGTATAAGACTGTATCATTTGCATATAAATTGATGAGCGAGCTTCCTACTGCCTGAGCTATGTTGATGTAAATTGAGAAGAGCGTGGGGCCTAGGATGGAGCCTTGGGGTACTCCCTTGGTGACAGGCAGTGGCTGAGACAGCAGAAGTTCTGACTTTATACACTGCACTCTTTGAGAGAAGTAGTTAGCAAACCAGGTCAAAGACCCCTCAGAGACGCCAATACTCCTTAGCCGGCCCACAAGAATGGAATGGTCTACCGTTTCAAAAGCTTTGACCAAGTCAATAAAAATAGCAGCACAACATTGCTTAGAATCAAGGGCAATGGTGACATCATTTAGCACCTTTAAGGTTGCAGTGACACATCCATAACTTGAGCGGAAACCAGATTGCATACCAGAGAGAATACTATAGACATCCAGAAAGCCAGTCAGTTGATTATTGACAAGTTTGTCCAACACTTTTGATAAACAGGATAAAATGTGCTCCTTGTCAGTAACAACCACATCATCAACATTAAGGGACATGGGCAGCTGTGAGGAGGAGGGTTTATTCTCCAGGTCTTTCACCGTTTTCCAGAACTTCTTGGGGTTCGACCCACAGAGAGAGAACTCCTCCTTAAAGTAACTAACTTTGGCCTTCCGGATAACCTGAGTGCACTTACAGTGAGGGAAAAAAGTATTTGATCCCCTGCTGATTTTGTACGTTTGCCCACTGACAAAGAAATGATCAGTCTATAATTTTAATGGTAGGTTTATTTGAACAGTGAGAGACAGAATAACAACAAAAAAATCTAGAAAAACGCATGTCAAAAATGTTATAAATCTCAGGAGGGATTTTGTTCCACTCCTCTTTGCAGATATTCTCCAAGTCATTAAGGTTTCGAGGCTGACATTTAGCAACTCTAACCTTCAGCTCCCTCCACAGATTTTCTATGGGATTAAGGTCTGGAGACTGGCTAGGCCACTCCAGGACCTTAATTTGCTTCTTCTTGAGCCACTCCTTTGTTGCCTTGGCCATGTGTTTTGGGTCATTGTCATGCTGGAATACCCATCCATGACCCATTTTCAATGCCCTGGCTGAGGGAAGGAGGTTCTCACCCAAGATTTGACGGTACATGGCCCGTCCATCGTCCCTTTGATGTGGTGAAGTTGTCCTGTCTCCTTAGCAGAAAAACACCCCCAAAGCATAATATTTCCACTTCCATGTTTGACGGTGGGGATGGTGTTCTTGGGGTCATAGGCAGCATTCCTCCTCCTCCAAACACGGCGAGTTGAGTTGATGCCAAAGAGCTCGATTTTGGTCTCATCTGACCACGACACTTTCACCCAGTTCTCCCCGGAATCATTCAGATGTTAATTGGCAAACTACAGACGGGCATGTATATGTGCTTTCTTGAGCAGGGGGACCTTGCGGGCGCTGCAGGATTTCAGTCCTTCACGGCGTAGTGTGTTACCAATTGTTTTCTTGGTGACTATGGTCTCAGCTGCCTTGAGATCATTGACAAGATCCTCCTGTGTAGTTCTGGGCTCATTCCTCACCGTTCTCATGATCATTGCAACTCCAAGAGGTGAGATCTTGCATGGAGCCCCAGGCCAAGGGAGATTGACAGTTATTTTGTGTTTCTTCCATTTGCGAATAATCGCACCAACTGTTGTCACCTTCTCACCAAGCTGCTTGGCGATGGTCTTGTAGCCCATTCCAGCCTTGTTTAGGTCTAAAATCTTGTCCCTGACATCCTTGGAGAGCTCTTTGGTCTTGGCCATGGTGGAGAGTTTGGAATCTGATTGATTGATTGCTTCTGTGGACAGGTGTCTTTTATACAGGTAACAAGCTGAGATTAGGAGCACTCCCTTTAAGAGTGTGCTCTTAATCTCAGCTCGTTACCTGTATAAAAGACACCTGGGATTGAGAGGGGGTCATATACTTATTTCCCTCATTAAAATGCAAATCAATTTATAACATTTTTTACATGCATTTTTCTGGATTTTGTTGTTGTAATTCTGTCTCTCACTGTTCAAATTAACCTACCATTAAAATTATAGACTGATAATTTCTTTGTCAGTGGGCAAACGTACAAAATCAGCAGGGGATCAAATACTTTTTTCCCTCACTGTATTTCTCATTTGCCTGAACGACAGCCAGTCAGCCTGAGTATGCGTGTGCCGAGCCTTTCACCAAATGGAATTCTTGAGGTGGAGTAACTCTGCCAGATCACGGTCGAACCAAATATCAAAACGAACCTGTTTTTAATTCTCATTGTCTTTTTGGGGGCGTGTTTGTTAAAAAAAAGAAGGTCCAAGCGTCTTCGATCAAGCTGATTCTATACCAATTTACAGAGGCCAGGTCATGAAGGAAGGCTTGCTCATTAAAGTGTTTCAGCAAGCGTCTATGACAAATCAGGACAGGTCGCTTTACTGAGCAGCCATTATGAACACAGGCTGTAAAACAGTGATCACTAAGATCATTACAGAAAACACCAGACTGATACCTATCAGGATTATTTGTGAGGATAACATTAAGGAGAGTAGCCTTTTCTGGGTGTTTGGAGTCATACCTTGTGGGATTGATAATAATCTGAGAAGGATTTAGGGAGTCCCATTGCTTTAGGAATTGGTCAGGTGGTTTAAGCATGTCCCAGTTTAGGTCACCTAGCAATTCAGACTTAGTGTAAGGGGCCAGGAGAGAGCTTAGGGCAGGTAGGGTACAGGCCGGTGCTGATGGAGGACGATAACACCCAGCAAGTCAACAAAGAGCTATTTGAAAGTTTAATGCTTAAAACCAGCAAATCAAATTGTTTGTGGACAGACTTGGTGGAGACAACCGAGCACTGAAGGTGTTCCTTGGTAAAGATTGCCTGTCACGACTTCCTCCGAAGCGGCCTCCTCTACTTGTTCGGGCAGGCTTCGGCGTTCGTCGTCACCGGCCTTCTAGCCACTGCCGCTCCTCATCTCATCATTCCATTTGTTTTGTCTTGTTTATTAAACACACCTGGTTCACATCCCCCTCACCAGTACCTGAATAAGTGTTCCCTCTGCCCCCCATATCTTTGTGTGTGATTGTTACTTAGTGGAGGTACCGCTAGCTCTGTTGAGCATTATGTTATTTTATCGCTGGGAATATTTACCCGTGTTTGTTTGGTTCCCAGGACGCATTTAAGTCGCACTGGGATCGTGTTTACGCATTGCTGCGGACTACCTTATTGGGCTGAATAAAGCATATTCCTTCTTCACACTCTTGCGCCACAAGGTTACAACCAGAAAGGTTAACATCAGTGTTCAGAACACTCTTTCTTAACCACGTCTCAGTAATGACCAACACATCTGGATTGGAGCTGTGAAGCCACACTTCAATTAATACGTTTTAGGTAATAAGCTTCTAGTGTTAACATGCAGAAAACCCAGGCTTTTACAAGAGCAGAAATCAGTGAAGCAGAAATCAGAGCACAAGTCAGAATTGGGGCTAGCAACAGTAGATGGGCCAGGGTGTACATGCACATTTCCAGATATCATCAGCAGTAATACAATCAGGGCACAGCAGAGGACAGGGAGAGCTCTGCAGCGTTGATTTATTATGACATTTGAATGTGCATCAGATGGCAGCAAGATCATATTGTACAGCAATACATCTCTAATATATCGACTGCTGTACATATCCTTCTTAGTTTATCTTGTGTACATTTCCATGGTGATGATACGATAGATTGCATCTGGATTACTGTTACAGTGCTATTTGGGTTGTTTATTTGAATTTGTTTTGATAAGTCTTAATTTCTTTCATTTTACTTAAAGGATTATGTATGTATTGTTTTGTATTGCTAGGTAATACTTCACTTTTGGAGCTAGAAACACAAGCATTTTGCAGTACCTGCGATAACGTCTGCAAACTTGTGTACGCGACCAATAAACTTTTATTTCTTCTTCTCCTTCTTCTTCTTCTTCTTCTTCTTCTTCTTCTTCTTCTTCTTCTTCTTCTTCTTCTTCTTCTTCTTCTTCTTCTTCTTCTTCTTCTTCTTCTTCTTCTTCTTCTTCTTCTTCCTTCTTCTTCTTCTTCTTCTTCTTCTAGTAATAATTCAATTCATCATAAAGCTATAAGCTGTCATATCCTCCCAGCGGAGCTCCGGGCGGAGCGATGAAACATGAACTAAGCTCTGTGGATATACAGCTGGCCAGGGCCCTTTAACACACACACACACACACACACACACACACACACACACACACACACACACACACACACACACACACACACACAAACACACACTGAGATGCACACACACATGCACGCACACACACACAAAAAACAACTGAGATGCACACACACACACACATGCACGCACACATACACACACACAGACATACACACTCTCCAGTTTTGTGGAGTCCTTGGTTCCAAATATTGGGGAAGATGCCAGAGCTGAGGATGATGTTAAAGAGTTTATAGCCAATTGGAATTTGTGGTCTGTATTCTACCATTTCATTTAGGATACCATCAGCACCACAGGCCTGTTTGGGTTGGAGGGTTTGTATTTTGTCCTGTAGTTCATTCAATGCAATTGGAGAATCCAGTGGGTTCTGGTAGTCTTTAATAGTTGATTCTAAGATTTGTATTTGATCATGTATATGTTTTTGCTGTTTGTTCTTTGTTATAGGGCCAAAAAAATTGGAGAAGCGGTTTATCCACACATCTCCATTTTGGATAGATAACTCTTCATGTTGTTGTTTGTTTAGTGTTTTCCAAAGTGATTAGATTTTATGGATTCTTCAATTATTTGATTTCGTATTGTTGTTTTCTCTCTCTGTCTCTCTCAATTCAATTCAAATTTTCAACTTAAGGGCTTTATTGTCATGGGAAACATGTTAATCTCTCTCTCTCTCTCTCTTTCTCTATCTCTCACTCTGTTGCTCTCGCTCTCTCTCTCTGCCTCTGGCTCTCTCCCTCTATCTATCTCGCTCTCACTCTCTCTCCCCCTCCCTCTCTCTCTCTCTCTCTCTCTCTCTCTCTGCCTCTGGCTCTCTCCCTCTATCTATCTCGCTCTCACTCTCTCTCCCCCTCCCTCTCTCTATCTCTCACGCTCTTTCTTTGCCTCTCTATCTCTCTCTTTCTCAATTTAAGGGGCTTCATTGGCAAGTGAAATAGATCATAAACAAAGTTAAATAAACAATTACAAATGAACAGTAAACATTACACTCATAACAGTTTCAAAGGAATAGAGACATTTCAAATGTCATAGTATGGCTACGTACAGTGTTATAATGATGTGCAAATAGTTAAAGTACAAAAGGGAAAATAAACATAAATATGGGTTGTATTTACAATGGTCTTTGTTCTTCACTGGTTGCCCTTTTCTTGTGGCAACATGTCACAAATCTTGCTGCTGTGAATGCACACTGGTATTTCACCCAATAGATATGGGAGTTTATCAAAATTGATTTGTGGGTCTGTGTAATCTGAGGGAAAGATGTGTCTCTAATATGGTCATACGCCTACGGCAGCCTTTCTCAATAGCAAAGCTATGCTCACTGAGTCTGTACATAGTCAAACCTTTCCTTAATTTTGGGTCACAGTGGTCAGGTATTCTGCCACTGTGTACTCTCTGTTTAGGGCCAAATAGCATTCTAGTTTGCTCCATTTTTTTTGGTAAATTCTCTCAAAAGTAATTATCTTTTTGTTTTCTCATGATTTGGTTGGGTCTAATTGTGTTGCTGTCCTGGGGCTCTGTGGGGTCTGTTTGTGTTTGTGAACAGAGCCCCAGGACCAGCTTACTTAGGGGACTCTTCTCCAGGTTCATCTCTCTGTAGGTGAAGGCTTTGTTATGGAAGGGTTGTGAATCGCTTCCTTTTAGGTGGTTGTAGAATTTAACGGATCTTTCTGGATTTTGATCATTAGCGGGTATTGACCTAATTCTGTTCTGCATGCATTATTTGGTGTTTTACGTTGTACACAGAATATGTTTTTGCAGAATCCTGCATACAGAGTCTCAATTTGGTGTTTGTCCATTTTGTGAATTATTGTTTGGTGAGCGGACCCCAGACCTCATTACCATAAAGGGCAATGGGTTCTAAAACGAATTCAAGTATTTTTAGCCAGATCCTAATTGGGATGTCAAATTTTATGTTCCTTTTGATGACATAGAATCAAATCAAATCAAATTGTATTTCTCACATGCGCCAAATGGAACAGGTGTAGATATTACAGTGAAATACTTACTTACAAGCCCTTAACCAACACTGCAGTTTTAAGAAAGATAAGTGTTAAGTAAACAATATACAGTGGGGAGAACAAGTATTTGATACACTTCCGATTTTGCAGGTTTTCCTACTTACAAAGCATAATTTTTATCATAGGTACACTTCAACTGTGAGAGACGGAATCTAAAACAAAAATCCAGAAAATAACATTGTATGATTTTTAAGTAATTCATTTGCATTTTATTGCATGACATAAGTATTTGATCACCTACCAACCAGTAAGAATTCCGGCTCTCACAGACCTGTTCGTTTTTCTTTAAGAAGCCCTCCTGTTCTCCACTCATTACCTGTATTAACTGCACCTGTTTGAACTCGTTACCTGTATAAAAGACACCTGTCCACACACTCAATCAAACAGACTCCAACCTCTCCACAATGGCCAAGACCAGAGAGCTGTGTAAGGACATCAGGGATAAAATTGTAGACCTGCACAAGGCTGGGATGGGCTACACGACAATAGGCAAGCAGATTAGTGAGAAGGCAACAACTGTTGGCGCAATTATTAGAAAATGGAAGAAGTTCAAGATGACGGTCAATAACCCTCGGTCTGGGGCTCCATGCAAGATCTCACCTCATGGGGCATCAATGATCATGAGGAAGGTGAGGGATCAGTCCAGAACTACACGGCAGGACCTGGTCAATGACCTGAAGAGAGCTGGGACCACAGTCTCAAAGAAAACCATTAGTAACACACTACGCCGTCATGGATTAAAATCCTGCAGCGCACGCAAGGTCCCCCTGCTAAAGCCAGCACATGTCCAGGCCCGTCTGAAGATTGCCAATGACCATCTGGATGATCCAGAGGAGGAATGGGAGAAGGTCATGTGGTCTGATGAGACAAAAATAGAGCTTTTTGGTCTAAACTCCACTCGCCGTGTTTGGAGGAAGAAGAAGGATGAGTACACCATCCCAACCTGTTAAGCATGGAGGTGGAAACATCATTTTTGGGGGATGCTTTTCTGCAAAGGGGACAGGACGACTGCACCGTATTGAGGGGAGGATGGATGGGGCCATGTATCGCGAGATCTTGGCCAACGACCTCCTTCCCTTAGTAAGAGCATTGAAGATGGGTCGTGGCTGGGTCTTCCAGCATGACAATGACCCGAAACACACAGCCAGGGCAACTAAGGAGTGGCTCCGTAAGAAGCATCTCAAGGTCCTGTAGGGGCCTAGCCAGTCTCCAGACCTGAACCCAATAGAAAATCTTTGGAGGGAGCTGAAAGTCCGTATTGCCCAGCGACAGCCCCGAAACCTGATAGATCTGGAGGTCTGTATGGAGGAGTGGGCCAAAATCCCTGCTGCAGTGTGTGCAAACCTGGTCAAGACCTACAGGAAACGTATGATCTCTGTAATTGCAAACAACGGTTTCTGTACCAAATATTAAGTTATGCTTTTCTGATGTATCAAATACTTATGTCATGCAAAAAAATGCAAATGAATTACTTAAAAATCATACAATGTTATTTTCTGGATTTTTGTTTTAGATTCCGTCTCTCACAGTTGAAGTGTACCTATGATAAAAATTACAGACTTCTACATGCTTTGTAAGTAGGAAACCCTGCAAAATAAGCAGTGTATCAAATACTTGTTCTCCCCACTGCATATGTAAGCAAAAAGCTGTAAAACTCAAATGTGATGTGATGGTGATGTGAATATACTCGGTATACATATCCCAAAATATATAAATGATCTCAATCCAATAGTTCTCCCCACTGTGTAAGAAAAAAAAATAAAAGCAGTAAAATAACAGTATAAATAACAGTAGTGAGTCAATATACAGGCTATATACAGGGGGTACCGGTACAGAGTCAATATGCAGGCTATATACAGGGGGTACCGGTACAGAGTCAATATACAGGCTATATACAGGGGGTACCGGTACAGAGTCAATATACAAGCTATATACAGGGGGTACCGGTACAGAGTCAATGTGCAGGGGCACCGGTTAGTCGAGGTAATTGAGGTAATATGTACATGTAGGTAGAGTTAAAGTGACTATGCATAGATAATAAACAGAGAGTAGCAGCAGCGTAAAAGAGAGGGTGAGGTGGGGGGTACAATGCAAATTGTCCGGGTAGCCATGATTAGCTGTTCAGGAGTCTTATGGCTTGGGGGTAGAAGCTGTTAAGAAGCCTTTTGGACCTAGACATGGCGCTCCGGTACCGCTTTCCATGTGGTAGCTGAGAGAACAGTATATGACTAGGGTGGCTGGAGTCTTTGACAAGTTCCACGGCCTTCCTCTGACACCGCCTGGTATAGAGGTCCTGGATAGCAGGAAGCTTGGCCCCAGTGATGTACGGGGCCGTACGCACTACCCTGTGTAGTGCCTTGCAGTCGGAGGCTGAGCAGTAGCCACACCAGGTGGTGATGCAACCAGTAAGGATGCTCTCGATGGTGCAGCTGTATAACTTTTTGAGGATCTGAGGACCCGTGCCAAATATTTTCAGTGTCCTGAGGGGGAATAGGCTTTGTCGTGCCCTCTTCACGACTGTCTTGGTGTGTTTGGACCATGATAGTTTGTTGGTGATGTGGACACCACGGAATTTGAAGCTCTCAACCTGTTCCACTACAGCCCCGTCGATGAGAATGGGGGCGTGCTCAGTCCTCTTTTTTTTCCTGTAGTCCACAATCATCTCCTTTGTCTTGATCACGTTGAGGGAGAGGTTGTTATCCTGGCACCACACGGCCAGGTCTCTGACCTCCTCCCTATAGGCTGTCTCATCGTTGTCGGTGATCAGGCCTACCACTGTTGTGTCGTCTGCAAACTTAATGATGGTGTTGGAGTCGTGCCTGGCCATGCAGTCATGGGTGAACAGGGAGGACAGGAGGGGACTGAGCATGCACCCCTGAGGGGCCCCTGTGTTGATATCAGCGTGGCAGATGTGTTGTTACCTACCCTTACCACCTGGGGGCGGCCCGTCAGGAAGTCCAGGATCCAGTTGCAGAGGGAGGTGTTTAGTCCCAGGGTCCTTAGCTTAGTGATGAGCTTTGAGGGTACTATGGTGTTCAACGCTGAGCTGTAGTCAATAAATAGCATTCTCACATAGGTGTTCCTCTTGTCCATGTGGGAGAGGGTAGTGTGGAATGGAATATAGATTGCATCATCTGTGGATCTGTTGGGGCGGTATGCAAATTGGACTGGGTTTAGGGTTTATGGGATAATGTGTTGATGTGAGCCATGACCAGCCTTTCGAAGCACTTCATGGCTACAGACATGAGTGCTACGGGTCGGTAGTCATTTAGGCAGGTTATCTTAGTATTCTTGGGCAAAGGGACTATGGTGGTCTGCTTGAAACATGTTGGTATTACAGACTCAGTCAGGGACATGTTGAAAATGTCATTGAAGACACTTGCCAGTTGGTCAGCGCATGCTCGGAGTACACGTCTTGGTAATCCGTCTGTCCCTGCGGCCTTGTGAATGTTGACCTGCTTAAAAGTCTTACTCACATCGGCTACAGAGAGCGTGATCACATAGTCATTCGGAACAGCTAATGCTCTTATGCATGTTTCAGTGTTGCTTGCCTCGAGGCGAGCATAGAAGTAATTTAGCTCGTCTGGTATGCTCGTGTCACTGGGTAGCTCGCGGCTGTGCTTCCCTTTGTAGTCTGTAATAGTTTTCAAGCCCTGCCACATCCGACGAGCGTCAGAGCCGGTGTAGTACGATTCAATCTTAGTCCTGTATTGACTCTTTGCCTGTTTGATGGTTCGTCGGAGGGCATAGCGGGATTTCTTATAAGCATCCGGGTTAGAGTCCCGCTCCTTGAAAGCGGCAGCTCTACCCTTTAGCTCAGTGTGGCTATTGCCTCTAATCCATGGCTTCTGGTTGAGGTATGTACGTACAATCACTGTGGGGAGGACGTCATCGATGCACTTATTGATGAAGCCGGTGACTGATGTGGTGTACTCCTCAATGCCATCGGGAGAATCCCGAAACATATTCCAGTCTGTGCTAGCAAAACAGTCTTGTAATATTATTATTGTTATTATTATTATTATTATTATTATTATTATTATTATTATCATTATTATTATTATTATTATTATTGTATTATTATTATTGTATTGTATACTATATAGTGAATAGGGTGCCATTTGGGACTCAGCCAGTGTCCCACCATTGTGAGGAACGTTATGGGAAATTGTTCCACATGCGGCCTGCGGCTGCCAGTTGCCCATCCTTTAAAAAAAAAAATATTTCACCTTTATTTAACCAGGTAAGCCAGTTGAGAAAAAGTTCTCATTTACAACTGCGATCCTGCCCTGCATAATGCCTCAAAGACCCCCCCTGTCTGTCGCTCTATGGGGTGGTGTGTGGAGGGCTCTATGGGGTGGTGTGTGTGTAGAGGGCTCTATGGGGTGGTGTATGGAGGGCTCTATGGGGTGGTGTGTGGATGGCTCTATGGGGTGGTGTGTGTAGAGGGCTCTATGGGGTGGATAAATGACCCCTGTCAAAAGTAGTGTACTAGGGTTTATATAGGGAATGGAGAGGCCTACGGGTCATTGGGCCCTGGTAAAAAGTAGAGCACTATATAGGGAATAGGGTGCCATTTCTCTGTGAGATCATACCTCCCCTCAATATCAGTGTGATGATATTGTCCCGACCAGTCCCTTGCTGACAGATTTATTGGGTGTAGCCAAGACTAAACAGGCTGTAGTGGAACAGGTTGAGAGCTTCAAGTTCCTTGGTGTCCACATCACCAACGAACTATCATGGTCCAAGCACACCAAGACAGTCGTGAAGAGGGCACGACAAAGCCTATTCCCCCTCAGGAGACTAAAAAGATTTGGCATGGGTCCTCAGATCCTCAAAAAATTCTACAGCTGCACCATCGAGAGCATCCTGACTGGTTGCATCACCGCCTGGTATGGCAACTGCTTGGCCTCCGACCGCAAGGCACTACAGAGGGTAGTGCGTACGGCCCAGTACATCACTGGGGCAAAGCTTCCTGCCATCCAGGACCTCTATACCAGGCGGTATCAGAGGAAGGCCCTCAAAATTGTCAAAGACTCCAGCCACCCTAGTCATAGACTGTTCTCTCTGCTACCGCACGGCAAGCGGTACCGGAGTGCCAAGTCTAGGTCCAAAAGACTTCTCAACAGCTTCTACCCCCAAGCCATAAGACTCCTGAACAGCTAATCATGGCTACCCGGACTATTTGCACTGCCCCCCCACCCCATCCTTTTTACGCTGCTGCTACTCTGTTAAGTATTTATGCATAGTCACTTTAACTCTACCCACATGTACATATTACCTCAACTACCTCAACTAGCCGGTGCCCCCGCACATTGACTCTGCAACGGTACCCCCCTGTATATATAGCCTCCCTACTGTCACTTTATTTTACTTCTGGAGACGGTGTGTTCTGCCTGGGAAGTGGAGACGGTGTGTTCTGCCTGGGAAGTGGAGACGGTGTGTTCTGCCTGGGTAGTGGAGACGGTGTGTTCTGCCTGGGTAGTGGAGACGGTGTGTTCTGCCTGGGTAGTGGAGACGGTGTGTTCTGCCTGGGTAGTGGAGACGGTGTGTTCTGCCTGGGTAGTGGAGACGGTGTGTTCTGCCTGGGTAGCGGAGACGGTGTGTTCTGCCTGGGTAGTGGAGACGGTGTGTTCTGCCTGGGTAGTGGAGACGTTGTGTTCTAAATTGCACCCTATCCCCTACATACATAGTGCGCTACTTTTAATGAGAACACCTGTTATGTGGAGATAGGTAATGTTACCATAACTGACCACCAGACCTACCAGGCCCTGAGGGAGGTGTGTCCTGACGGAGAGGCCAGGAGGCCAGAGAAGGTAAGTAGTGCTGCAATTAGGAGGCCAGAGAAGGTAAGTAGTGCTGCAATTAGGAGGCCAGAGAAGGTAAGTAGTGCTGCAATCAGGAGGCCAGAGAAGGTAAGTAGTGCTGCAATCAGGAGGCCAGAGAAGGTAAGTAGTGCTGCAATCAGGAGGCCAGAGAAGGTAAGTAGTGCTGCAATCAGGAGGCCAGAGAAGGTAAGTAGTGCTGCAATCAGGAGGCCAGACAAACATCTGTTTTGTTTTCGAAAAGAAGAGAGAAATCCTCCTTGGGTAGGAGGAATATAACGTAGTTAGAGACCTCTTAATGTCCACAGTCTCCATATCCCCCTATCAGCCGTATTGGTCTAGACCAGTCTCTCTTAGTCCTGGTCCTGGGGAGCCAGTCTCTTAGTCCTGGTCCTGGGGAGCCAGTCTCTCTTAGTCCTGGTCCTGGGGAGCTAGTCTCTCTTAGTCCTGGTCCTGGGGAGCCAGTCTCTCTTAGTCCTGGTCCTGGGGAGCCAGTCTCTCTTAGTCCTGGTCCTGGGGGCCAGTCTCTCTTAGTCCTGGTCCTGGGAAGCCATTCTCTCTTAGTCCTGGTCCTGGGGAGCCAGTCTCTCCTAGTCCTGGTCCTGGGGAGCCAGTCTCTCTTAGTCCTGGTCCTGGAGAGCCAGTCTCTCTTAGTCCTGGTCCTGGGGAGCCAGTCTCTCCTAGTCCTGGTCCTGGGGAGCCAGTCTCTCTTAGTCCTGGTCCTGGGGAGCCAGTTTCTTAGTCCTGTTCCTGGGGAGCCAGTCTCTCTTAGTCCTGGTCCTGGGGAGCCAGTCTCTCTTAGTCCTGGTCCTGGGGAGCCAGTCTCTCTTAGTCCTGGTCCTGGGGAGCCAGTATCTCTTAGTCCTGGTCCTGGGGAGCCAGTCTCTCTTAGTCCTGGTCCTGGGGAGCCAGTCTCTCTTAGTCCTGGTCCTGGGGAGCCAGTCTCTCTTAGTCCTGGTCCTGGGGAGCCAGTCTCTCCTAGTCCTGGTCCTGGGGAGCCAGTCTCTCTTAGTCCTGGTCCTGGAGAGCCAGTCTCTCTTAGTCCTGGTCCTGGGGAGCCAGTCTCTCCTAGTCCTGGTCCTGGGGAGCCAGTCTCTCCTAGTCCTGGTTCTGGGGAGCCAGTCTCTAAGTCCTGGTTCTGGGGAGCTACACATATTTTTTCCCTAACACTACTCACCCGATTCCACTAATCAATTATTGATTGATTAGTCTCTAGGCAGGCAAAGTTAGTATGTGAATCCCAGGTCTTGCTGACCTGGGCCCGTTGGTTTCCCGATAGCAATGGAATTTAGGCTTACGAGGGTTTTAACGATGCATCTTTCCTACCACGACTGAATATGTAACATGCGTTTCCCAAAACACCACCACTTAGAGAGAGTGGTCACTAAGTGTGTCGTTGGAGCATGTCAATGCTGATGGGATCGATAGAAAGGGAGAGCTGCTCTCAGATCAGCTTTCTCTATTCAAATCTTTCCTTAACATTATAATTATTCACAATACTGACGACAGATCAGCTCCCTAGAGAGATATTACCACCTACGGCTGCCTGTATTGAGGTGGATTATGCTAATGCTTATGCTAATGCTTATACCAATGCTTACCCAATAAATGTTTTGCCTTATTCCGTTAATTTTTTCTCTCCAAATTGCGTTTTCTCCTTTGTGTTTATCCAGATTTCTATTTCCCCCTGTTTTTTCAGGTTTTCGCTCTCAAAATCAGAGCCATCCTATTTAGTTGATTTTCGAAGTCCACAACAATGCTTAAACCACATCAGGAGACCACTTTTGAGGTCTGAGAAACATTTTTGAGAAATGTATTTTTGGGTGTAGTTACCCTTTTTATTCCAGTGCACACCTATCAAGAGGCTGCTGTTTAGCATTGTTTATGTAGAGTTTGCAAAACAAATATCCACTGGATTGATGCAAATAATCATGATATCGTTCTGCCAGGTAAGTATAGGCTTCTTTGTGGTTAACATTTAATTGAGGAGGTTTTGGGGAAAGCCTTTCCATCTACCAGAAGACTTTTCAAAACATCATCGCTAACGGCTACACTATGTGGTAGACATGAGCACCACACACAGACGGGGAGGTCTTGTTGTCTCTTCAGAATGTTGCAGGAAATACGAATCTCTGATGCATTCTGTTCATGACTTATGATAAACTTGGGCAAATTAATAAATGTTCAGGACATTTAGTTGATTCCCTACTAAGTTCAATACACTTTTGAATATTGTTGAATTCCTTTTTAATGTCTGCATTACGTGATTCCATCCGGGTTCTCTGCATCACAGATTTTATAGGGCCCTAAAATTACAGACAGTACCCTACAAGTAGCAAAATAGAACTCGATTGAACATGAAATGTATTTCAATGATTGAAATAGGCCTAGAGCCTACCGTTTATTTGAATACCGTCATCTCCCTTTTCATTTGAAGCATATTTGTAAATGTCGCTCATTTGTATCAATTGCAAAGACATTGGCACCTTCGTAGGCCCCGTGTAGCTCAGTTGGAAGAGCATGGCATTTGCAACGCCAGGGTTGTGGGTTCGATTCCCACGGGTGGGCCAGTATGAAAAAAGTATGCATTCGCTAACTGTAAGTCACTCTGGATAAGAGCGTCTGCTAAACGACTAAAATGTAAATTGTGGGTTCGTGTCATCTGACCACTTCCTTATTAACCGAGTCACTGGTGTTCCTTCTTCAGTTTATGCTTATAAGCAGGAATCAAGAGGATAGAGTTATGGTCAGATTTGCCAAATGGAGGGTGAGGGAGAGCTTTGTGTTTGGAGTAAAGGTGGTCTAGAGTTTTTTTCCCCCTGGTTGCACATTTAACATGCTGGTAGAAATTAGGTAGAACTGATTTAAGTTTCCCTGCATTAAAGTTCCCGGCCACTAGGAGCGCTGCCTCTGGATGAGCGTTTTCCTGTTTGCTTATGGCCTTCTACAGCTCATTGAGTGCAATCTTAGTGTCAGCATCGGTTTGTGGTGGTAAATAGACAGCTACGAAAAATATAGATGAAAACTCTCTTGGTAAATAGTGTGGTCTACAGCTTATCATAAGATACTCTACCTTAGGCGAGCAAAACCTTGAGACTTCCTTAGTATTAGATTTTATGCACCAGCTGTTGTTTACAAATATACACAGACCGCCACCCCTTGTCTTACCGGAGTCAGCTGTTCTATCCTGCCGATGTAGCGTATATCCCGTCAGCTGTATGTTATCCATGTCGTCGTTCAGCCACGACTCGGGTGAAACATAAGATATTACAGTTTTTAATGTCCCGTTGGTAGGATAACCTTGATCCTAGGTCGTCCAATTTATTTTCAAATGATTGTACGTTGGCTAATAGGATTGATGGAAGAGGCAGATTACTCGCTCCTCATCGGCACCCCGACCTATGTCCAAGATATTTCCGTCTCTTTCTCGTGCGAATGATGGGGATTTGGGCCTTGTCGGGTGTCTGTAAAAAATCCTTCACGTCCGACTTGTTGAAGAAAAAATCTCCGTCCAGACTATTCTAGTGCCCTCGCCAATTCGTTAATATTTTTGTTGAAGAGGGTGGGGTTCAAGCTGCATCCCTGTCTCACCCCACGGCCCTGTGGAAAGAAATGTGTGTGTTTTTTGCAACTTTTAACTGCACACCGCTTTCCATCAATCTGTGTTGCAGACCCTCATGCCAGATTGAGTCAAAAGCTTTTTTTGAAATCAACAACGCATGAGAAGACTTTGTCTTTGTTTTGGTTTGTTTGTTTGTCAGTTAGGGTGTGCAGTTTTAAACCGTGGTCTGTGGTACGGTAATTTGGTAAAAAGCCAATTTGACATTTGCTCTGTACATTATTTTCACTGAGGAAATGTACAATGCTGCTGTTAATGATATTGCAGAGGAGTTTCCCAACTCAACTCGCCGTGTTTGGAGGAGGAGGAATGCTGCCTATGACCCCAAGAACACCATTCCCACCGTCAAACATGGAGGTGGAAACATTATGCTTTGGGGGTGTTTTTCTGCTAAGGGGACAGGACAACTTCACCGCATCAAAGGGACGATGGACGGGCCATGTACCGTCAAATCTTGGCTGAGAACCTCCTTCCCTCAGCCGGGGCATTGAAAATGGGTCGTGGATGGGTATTCCAGCATGACAATGACCCAAAACACACTGCCAAGGCAACAAAAGAGTGGCTCAAGAAGGAGCACATTAAGGTCCTGGAGTGGCCTAGCCAGTCTCCAGACCTTAATCCCATAGAAAATCTGTGGAGGGAGCTGAATGTTCGAGTTGCCTAACGTCAGCTTCGAAACCTTAATGACTTGGAGAAGATCTGCAAAGTTAAGTGGGACAAAATCCCTCCTGAGATGTGTGCAAACCTGGTGGCCAACTACAACAATCGTTGTCCTCTGTGATTGCCAACAAGGGTTTTGTCACCAAGTATGTCATGTTTTGCAGAGGGGTCAAATACTTATTTCTCTCATTAAAATGCAAATCAATTTATAACATTTTTGACATGGGTTTTTCTGGATTAAAATTATATACAGATCGTGTCTTTGTCAGTGGGAAAACATACAAAATAAGCAGGGGATCAAATACTTATTTCCCTCACTGTACATGATCAATTACAAATCTTAGAATCAGCTATTAAAGACTACCAGAACCCACTGGATTCTCCAATTACATTGAATGAACTAATGGACAAAACACAAACCATCCAACCTAAAAAGGCCTGTGGTGTTGGCTGTACTTAAACTCTTTAACATCGTCCTCAGCTCTGGCATCTTCCCCAAAACTTGGAACCAAGGACTGATCACCCCAATCCACAAAAGTGGAGACAAATCTGACCCCAATAACTACGTATTTCTTTATTGTTTTAGTGATTCACCGTAGTGAAGGCGTAGGCTCAGGTTTTTGGTTGGATAGGTTTCTCAATTTCTTTCTTAGGTTTTTGCATTCTTCATTTGTTATTGTTTTTCATTTTCTTAGGTTGTCTGGTTGAAATGTTTAGATTTTTGTTGGTTGTTTTGTCATAGTTGTGTCTAGGGGGGCATATTTGGGAGGGAATACTATCACCTCCAGGTAGGTATTTGTCCCCCTATGTGGAGAGTTTTTGTCCAGTTCTGATATTTTGGTCACCACAGATTAGTACATGTCCCTGGGCCTAGAAATGGTTGATCTCCCCCTCCAGGATGGAGAAGGTTTCTTCATTAACGTATGGGGATTCTAGTGAGGGGATATACACTACTGTTCAAAAGTTTGGGGTCACTTAGAAATGTCCTTGTTTTCGAATTTTTTTGTTAGCACAGCTGAAAACTGTTGTGCTGATTAAAGAAGCAGTAAAACTGGCCTTCTTGAGACTAATTGAGTTATAATACCCATAAAACCTAGCGGTCAAACAGGGAAATGGTTCCAATCGTTTTTCACCATACATTTTTTCAATAGGGGATTTTAGAAACACTTCAAATAAGGGCTGTGTTTCGTGTAGGCTTACCCTGGTGGGACATTGTGATAACTGTGTAAGTCTCTATCAGACAAGGTGAGTCTTAGAAAGGATACATCCTGGTAGCAGGAGGAGTTTGTTGGGTGAGGTCGTCAGGTAAGCTTGGCTTTATACATAGTTTGGGCTTTGTCGAGTAAAGCTTAAACTATGTATTTAGATTGTAGTTAGGTATTGTAGGTAGTTATCGTGGGTTGTTGTGTGTAATTATTGTAGGTTAGTATTGTGTTCGGCTGAGCCCGGTGAAGCACGAAGCTAGCTAGCTAACCCACTACCTGGACTAGCTGGCGGGTAGCTACTGGCAACTATTAGCAACGGTATAGTTGTTTCATGCCTGAGAGTGCCTGTAATTACGCCAGCTGGCTGCCTACAAGAATTACATACAGTAATTGCCTACCATTCAGCTGTTTTCTAACCTCATTGTCTGAACCGTTAAAGTTAGGTAGTAAGTGGCTACTGTGCTTGAAATTTAGCTAGCTTGTTGCTACCTGGATAGCTACTAGTAAACAATAGCTGGAACGACCGAGCGAACAGACGCGAACTGGCTGAGTCAATTCAGTGGCTAGATTTGCACTTGGCTAGCTAACAGTAGCTGCTAGGGGTAAGATAACCTACATTTGTGTTTTGTTTTTACATATTGGTAGCCAGAGTCGTTCAAGGAATTTGGGACATGGGTGACTAGTTAACATTAGCTTGGCTCTCTCTGTGTGTTCGTGCCGTGAAAGGAGGGGTTTCTTCTTGTCTGAAAGCAATGGCTAGCTAGTATGCTAACTATTCTAGCTAACTAACTGGCTGAATAAGTTGACGACGGACTCGCTCAAGCTGTCGGGACTAACCCACAACGTTAGACACGGACACGAACGATCTGCTCGGCGTGTTGACACACTGGTGGTTTGTTGTGGCCGAGTATTGGTGCTAAACCGTGTTGTTGGAGTCCGGCATGCTAGCTGGCTGTGGCGTCTTATGACTAGGTGTCCTGGACGATTTTCACGGAAGAATACTGTACCTAGTTAGCTAGCTGAATAAACTAAGTTAGGCTATTCCTAGAAAACATTGAACTGCTGTAGTTTACAACAATTATAGTTTCTGAGGTGGAAGTTGGGAGAGTTATATTTGGGTGTTGTGGTGAGGGAGGCCCCGCTCTCTCCTTTCCCAGATGTTTAGTTCATTTAATTCCGATCTCCTTTGCATTATTGTAGCCATTTTCTGCAGCCTGTCAACTATGCCTCTGTCTATCCCTGTTCTCTCCTCTCCGCACAGGCTATACAAACGCCTCACACCGTGTGGCTGCTGCCTCTCTAACCTGGTGGTCCCTGCACGCACCACCCACGTGGAGTTCCAGGTCTCAGGCAGCCTCTCGAACTGCCGTTCTGCTGCCAACAAGGCAGAGTTCATCTCAGCCTATGCTACCCTCCAGTCCCTCGACCTCTTGGCGCTGACGGAAACATGGATTACCACTGAAAACACTGCTACTCCTACTGCTCTCTCCTCGTCTGACCATGTGTTCTCGCATACCCCGAGAGCATCTGGTCAGCGGGGTGGTGGCACAGGAATCCTCATCTCTCCCAAGTGGACATTCTCTCTTTTTCCCCTGACCCATCTGTCTATCTCCTCATTTGAATTCCATGCTGTCACAGTCACTAGCCCATTTAAGCTTAATATCCTTGTCATTTATCGCCCTCCAGGTTCCCTTGGAGAGTTCATCAATGATTAGTTCCTTGATTAGTTCCTTTCCTGAGGATGGCTCACCCCTCACAGTTCTGGGGGACTTCAACCTCCCTACGTCTACCTTTGACTAATTTCTCTCTGCCTCCTTCTTTCCACTCCTCTCCTCTTTTGACCTCACCCTCTCACCGTCCCCCCCTACTCACAAGGCAGGCAATACGCTTGACCTCATCTTTACTAGATGCTGTTCTTATACTAATCTCACTGCAACTCCCCTCCATGTCTCCGACCACTACTTTGTATCCTTTTCTCTCTCGCTCTCCTCCAACACTACTCACTCTGCCCCTACTCAGATGGTAATGCGCCGTCGCAACCTTCGCTCTCTCTCTCCCGCTACTCTCTCCTCTTCCATCCTATCATCTCTTCCCTCTGCTCAAGCCTTCTCCCTCCAATCTCCTGATTCTGCCTCCTCAACCCTCCTCTCCTCCCTTTCTGCATCCTTTGACTCTCTATGTCCCCTATCCTCCCGGCCGGCTCGGTCCTCCCCTCCAGCTCCATGGCTTGATGACTCATTGCGAGCTCACAGAACAGGGCTCCGGGCAGCCGAGCGGAAATGGAGGAAAACTAGACTCCCTGCGGACCTGGCATCTTTTCACTCCCTCCTTTCTACCACTCTAAATTCCAAGCATCTGCCTCTAACCCTAGGAAGCTCTTTGCCACCTTCTCCTCCCTGCTGAATCCTCCTCCCCCTCCCCCCCCCTCCTCCCTCTCTGTGGATGACTTCGTCAACCATTTTGAAAAGAAGGTTGACGACATCCAATCCTCGTTTGTTAAATCAAATGACACTGCTGGTCCTGCTCACACTGCCCTACCCTATGCTTTGACTTCTTTCTCCCCTCTCTCTCCAGATAAAATCTTGCGACTTGTGACGGCCGGCCGCCCAACAACCTGCCCGCTTGACCCTATCCCCTCCTCTCTTCTCCAGACCATCTCTGGAGACCTTCTCCCTTACCTCACCTCGCTGATCAACTCATCCTTGACCGCTGTCTATGTCCCTTCCGTCTTCAAGAGAGCGAGAGTTGCACCCCTTCTCAAAAAACCAACACTCGATCCCTCTGATGTCAACAACTACAGACCAGTATCCCTTCTTTCTTTTCTCTCCAAAACTATTGAGCGTGCCGTCTTTAGCCAACTCTCTTGCTATCTCTCTCAGAATGACCTTCTTGATCCAAACCAGTCAGGTTTCAAGACTGGTCATTCAACTGAGACTGCTCTTCTCTGTGTCACGGAGGCTCTCCGCACTGCTAAAGCTAACTCTCTCTCCTCTGCTCTTGTCCTTCTAGACCTGTCTGCTGCCTTTGATACTGTGAACCATCAGATCGTCCTCTCCACCCTCTCCGAGTTGGGCATCTCCAGCGCGACTCACTCTTGGATTGCATCCTACCTGACCGGTCGCTCCTACCAAGTGGCGAGGCGAGAAGCTGTCTCCGCACCACGTGCACTCACCACTAGTGTCCCCTAGGGCTCAGTTCTAGGCCCTCTCCTATTCTCACTATACACCAAGTCACTTGGCTCTGTCATATCCTCACATGGCCTCTCCTATCATTGCTACGTGGACGACACACAACTAATCTTCTCCTTTCCCCATTCTGATAACCAGGTGGCGAATCGCATCTCTGCATGTCTGGCAGACATATCAGTATGGATGACGGATCACCACCTCAAGCTGAACCTTGGAAAGACGGAGCTGCTCTTCCTCCCGGGGAAGGACTGCCCGTTCCATGATCTCGCCATCACGGTTTTCAACTCCGTTGTGTCCTCCTCCCAGAGTGCGAAGAGCCTTGGCGTGACCCTGGACAACACCCTGTTGTTCTCCGCTAACATCAAGGCGGTGACCCGATCCTGTAGGTTCATGCTCTACAACATTCGGAGAGTATGACCCTGCCTTACACAGGAAGCGGCACAGGTCCTATTCCAGGCACTTGTCATCTCCCGTCTGGATTACTGCAACTCGCTGTTGGCTGGTCTCCCTGCCTGTGCCATTAAACCCCTACAACTCATCCAGAATGCCGCAGCCCGTCTGGTGTTCAACCTTCCCAAGTTCTCTCACGTCACCCCGCTCCTCCGCACACTCCACTGGCTTCCAGTTGAAGCTCGCATCTGCTACAAGACCATGGTGCTTGCCTACGGAGCTGTGAGGGGAACGGCACCTCCGTACTTTCAGGCTCTGATCAGTCCCTCCACCCAAACGAGAGCATTACGTTCATCCACCTCTGGCCTGCTGGCTCCCCTACCTCTGCGGAAGCACAGTTCCCGCTCAGCCCAGTCAAAACTGTTCGCTGCTCTGGCACCCAATGGTGGAACAAGCTCCCTCACGACGCCAGGACAGCGGAGTCACTCACCACCTTCCGGAGACATTTGAAACCCCACCTCTTTAAGGAATACCTGGGATAGGATAAAGTAATCCTTCTACCCCTCCCCACCCCCCCAAAAAAAAAAACGTTGTAAAGTGGTTATCCCACTGGCTATAAGTTGAATGCACCAATTTGTAAGTCGCTCTGGATAAGAGCGTCTGCTAAATGACGTAAATGTAAATGTAATTGAGTATCTGCAGCATCAGAAATTGTGGGTTCGATTACAGGCTCAACATGACCAGAAACAAATAACTTTCTTCTGAAACTCATCAGTCTATTCTTGTACTGAGAAATGAAGACTATTCCATGTGAGAAATTGCCAAGAAACTGAATATCTCGTACAACGCTGTGTACTACTCCCTTCACAGAACAGCGCAAACTGGCTCTAACCAGAATAGAAAGAGGAGTGGGAGGCCCCGGTGCACAACTGTGCAAGAGGAAAAATACATTAGAGTGTCTAGTTTGAGAAACAGACGCCTCACAGGTCCTCAACTGGCAGCTTCATTAAATAGTACCCGCAAAACACCAGTTTCAACGTCAACAGTAAAATGCAATGCAAATGAATTACTTACAAATCATACAATGTGATTTTCTGGATTATTGTTTTAGATTCCGTCTCTCACAGTTGAAGTGTACCTATGATAAAAATTACAGACCTCTACATGCTTTGTAAGTAGGAAAACCTGCAAAATCGGCAGTGTATCAAATACTTGTTCTCCCCACTGTATATACAGTATTCTAAAAATCTAATCAAGTCAAATGTTATTTGTCACATGTGCCAAATAAAACAGGTGTAGACCTTAAGGTGAAATACTTACTTACAAGCCCTTAACCAACAATGTAGTTTTAAGAAAAATAAGTGTTAAGTAAACAATAGATAAGTAAAAGATTCAAGCAGTAAAATGAAAGTAAATATAACAGTAGGGAGGTTATATACAGGGGGTACCGGTACAGAGTCAATATACAGGCTACGTACAGGGGGTACCGGTACAGAGTCAATATACAGGCTATATACAGGGGGTACCGGTACAGAGTCAATATACAGGCTATATACAGGGGGTACCGGTACAGGGTCAATATACAGGCTATATACAGGGGGTACCGGTACAGAGTCAATATACAGGCTATATACAGGGGGTACCGGTACAGAGTCAATATACAGGCTATATACAGGGGGTACCAGTACAGAGTCAATATACAGGCTATATACAGGGGGTACCGGTACAGAGTCAATGTGCGGGGGCACCGGTTAGTCGAGGTAATTGAGGAAATATGTACATGTAGGTATAGTTAAAGTGACTATTCATATATAATAAACAGAGAGTAGCAGCAGCAGCATAAGAGAGGGGGTGGGGGGTGGGGGGTACAATGCAAATAGTCCGGGTAGCCATTTGATTAGCTGTTCAGGAGTCTTATGGCTTGGGGGTAGAAGCTGTTAAGAAGCCTTTTGGACCTAGACTTGGCGTTCCTGTACCGCTTGCCGTGCAGTAGCAGAGAGAACAGTCTACGTCTAGGGTGGCTGGAGTCTTTGACAATTTTTAGGGCCTTCCTCTGACACCGCCTGGTATAGAGGTCCTGGATGGCCGGAAGCTTGGCCCCAGTGATGTACTGGGCCGTACGCACAACCCTCTGTAGTGCTTTGCGGTCGGAGGCCGAACAGCCATACCAGGCATTGATGCAACCAGTCAGGATGCTCTCGATGGTGCAGCTGTATAACTTTTTGAGGATCTGAGGACCCATGCCAAATCTTTCAGTCTCCTTAGGGGGGAATAGGCTTTGTCGTGTCCTCTTCACGACTGTCTTGGTGTGCTTGGACCATGATAGTTTGTTGGTGATGTGGACACCAAGGAACTTGAAGCTCTCAACCTTCTCCACTACAGCCCCGTCGATGAGAATGGGGGCGTGCTCGGTCCTTCTTTTCCTGTAGTCCACAATCATCTCCTTTGTCTTGATCACGTTGAGGGTGATGTTGTTATCCTGGCACCACACGGCCAGGTCTCTGACCTCCTCCCTATAGGCTGTCTCATCATTGTCGGTGATCAGGCTTACCACTGTTGTGTCATCAGCAAACTTAATGATGGTGTTGGAGTCGTGCCTGGCCATGCAGTCATGGGTGAACAGGGAGTACAGGAGGGGACAGAGCACGCACCCCTGAGGGGCCCCCGTGTTGAGGATCAGCGTGGCAGATGTGTTTTTACCTACCCTTACCACCTGGGGGCGGCTCGTCAGAAAGTCCAGGATCCAATTCCAGACCGAGATGTTTAGTCCCAGGGTCATTAGCTTGGTGATGAGCTTTGAGGGCACATTGGCACTATAATAAAAAAAATATATTTGCCATTTAGCAGACACTTTTATCCAAAGCGACTTACAGTCATGCGTGCATACATTTTTTGTGTATGGGTGGTCCCGGGGATCGAACCCACTACCCTGGTGTTACATGCGCCATGCTCTACCAGCTGATCTACAGAGGACCACGGTGTTCAACGCTGAGCTGTAGTCAATAAAAACTATTCTCACATTGGTGTTCCTTTTGTCCAGGTGTGAAAGGGTAGTGTGTAGTGCAATAGAGATTGCATCATCAGTGGATCTGTTGGGGCAGTATGCAAATTGGAGTGGGTCTAGGGATTATGGGATAATGGTGTTAATGTGAGCCATGACCAACCTTTCAAAGCACTTCATGGCTACAGTGCTACGGGTCTGTAGTCATTTAAGCAGGTTACCTTAGTGTTCTTGGGCACAGGGACTATGGTGGTCTGCTTGAAACATGTTGGTATTACAGACTCAGTCAGGGAGAGGTTGAAAATGTCAGTTAAGACACCTTCCAGTTGGTCAGCTCATGCAGGGAGTACACGTCCTGGTAATCCGTCAGGCCCTGAGGCCTTGTGAATGTTGGCCTGTTTAAAGGTCCTACTCACATCGGCTATGGAGAGCGTGATCACAGTCGTCCGGAACAGCTGATGCTCTCATGCGTGTTTCAGTGTTACTTGCCTCGAAGCGAGCATAGAAGTGACTTACAGTGAGGGAAAAAAGTATTTGATCCCCTGCTGATTTTGAACATTTGCCCACTGACAAAGAAATGATCAGTCTATAATTTTAATGGTAGGTTTATTTGAACAGTGAGAGACAGAATAACAACAAACAAATCCAGAAAAACGCATGTCAAAAATGTTATAAATTGATTTGCATTTTAATGAGGGAAATAAGTATTTGACCCCTCTGCAAAACATGACTTAGTACATGGTGGAAAAACCCTTGTTGGCAATCACAAAGGTCAGACGTTTCTTGTAGTTGGCCACCAGGTTTGCTCACATCTCAGGAGGGATTTTGTTCCACTCCTCTTTGCAGATCTTCTCCAAGTCATTAAGGTTTTGAGGCTGACGTTTGGCAACATGAACCTTCAGCTCCCTCCACAGATTTTCTATGGGATTAAGGTCTGGAGACTGGCTAGGCCACTCCAGGACCTTAATGTGCTTCTTCTTGAGCCACTCCTTTGTTGCCTTGGTCGTGTGTTTTGTGTCATTGTCATGCTGGAATACCCATCCACGACCCATGTTCAATGCCCTGGCTGAGGGAAGGAAGTTCTCACCCAAGATTTGACGGTACATGGCCCCGTCCATCGTCCCTTTGATGCAGTGAAGTTGTCCTGTCCCCTTAACAGAAAAACATCCCCAAAGCATAATGTTTCCAGCTCCATGTTTGATGGTGGGGAAGGTGTTCTTGGGGTCATAGGCAGCATTCCTCCTCCTCCAAACACGGCGAGTTGAGTTGATGCCAAAGAGCTCGATTTTGGTCTTTTGACCACAACACTTTCACCCAGTTCTCCTCTGAATCATTCAGATGTTCATTGGCAAATTTCAGACGGGCATGTATATGTGCTTTCTTGAGCAGGGGGACCTTGCGGACGCTGCAGGATTTCAGTCCTTCACGGCGTAGTGTGTTACCAATTGTTTTCTTGGTGACTATGGTCCCAGCTGCCTTGAGATCATTGACAAGATCCTCCCGTGTAGTTCTGGGCTGATTCCTCACCGTTCTCATGATCATTGCAACTCCACGAGGTGAGATCTTGCATGGGACCCTGGCCAAGGGAGATTGACAGTTCTTTTGTGTTTCTTCCATTTGCGAACAATCGCACCAACTGTTGTCACCTTCTCACCAAGCTGCTTGGCGATGGTCTTGTAGCCCATTCCAGCCTTGTGTAGGTCTACAATCTTGTCCCTGACATCCTTGGAGAGCTCTTTGGTCTTGGCCATGGTGGAGAGTTTGGAATATGATTGATTGATTGCTTCTGTGGACAGGTGTCTTTTATACAGGTAACAAACGGAGAATAGGAGCACTCCCTTTAAGAGTGTGCTCCTAATCTCAGCTCATTACCTGTATAAAAGACACCTGGGAGCCAGAAATCTTTCTGATTGAGAGGGGGTCAAATACTTTTCCCTCATTAAAATGCAAATCAATTTATAACATTTTTGACATGCGTTTTTCTGGATTTTTTTGTTGTTATTCTGTCTCTAACTGTTCAAATAAACCTACCATTAAAAATTATTGACTGAGTCACAGACAGAGAACTGAGGTGAAGCTTTTCTTGATCCGTCATGATCTCGTATGAACAGTCTGTTGGTTTTAAATGGTAACCGTTCAGTGGCACTTTTGGGAACGGTGGTGCATCCTCATCCGTCAGGTGGAGGTGGTGGGTGTTGATATGACAGGATACTGCCAGTTTTGTACCTTGCCAAAAATGGAGTCCACGAGTGGTTTGTCAGATGTGATGTTCATTCTGCAGAGAAGGGGAAGAGAGTCTGGTTCCATGTCAGCATAGGCAGGAAGTGGGTTGAGGTTTGATGGGTCTGGTAGCTCACCGCTGTAGCCCTTGTAAAGTGTAGATCTGGAATAACAATATCAGGAAAAGTAAAGGCTTCACTAGGAAATACACCAGAATCTAATAGCGATTAATAACATTTATTTTGCAACACATTGTAGTCTGCCTATTTAATTGGACTCTGCATACCTAATTCTGCTTGCCGGAGTAGCATCTGGTTTGGGCTTCACTACAACCATGGCATCCACAGGTCCTGGCTTCACTCCCTATTTATTTATGAGATGGTATTAGGAGAGATGCTAGTATGCATGTGACACACAACTGTCTGGTATTGAAATGATACAAACCATTGTTCGTAGTTTATGCCACTTCTGCTCTGTTTTCAGTGCACGAAAGTACAGGAGGGACGACAGACATGCCACATTCAGAGTAATGGTCGGTCTGATATAGTAATGCAACCAAATGATTGCATATCCCACACCCAGCCACACAGGAACAGTAGCTTTTAACAAGCAGCACAACTGGCTGTGAATCACGCAACGTCATCTGAAATACACAGAAGCATAATATAATGGGTTTTGAAAGACGAGGGTCTACAGCAGCAGGAGGAGGAGCTAAACTAGTTCTTTCTACTTTTTACTGGTGTAAGCAACTTATCTACTGTCTCGTGTCACTTTTGTGCTTTCTGCATCACTTTCCTACTGTCTCCCACCACTTACCTGTTGTCTTGTGCCATTTACCTACCTTCAAACAGTATTGGCAGAGCAGAAGGTGAGTGGTGCAACATTGTAGCCTAGTACCAATAACAACAGTAGAGTGAAGGTTTTGCTCTTAATTCCTCTTGAAAAGTAGAAACATCAAGTACAAAAGCAAGAAAGTTGGGCCATATGTTCATAAAGAAAGAAGTAAAGATGACAGGACAGTTTTGAGTAGAACCTCAGCAGTTTGAAGAATAGCTGAGTGGAATATGTTACTGTCAATGCAGTCATCAAGTCAGGAAAAAGTAGTCATCTCATTATTGTTTACATTTCAAACCAAACTCCAATTTGTTTACAACAGACCCAACATGGGTCCTCTGTAGCTCAGCTGGTAGGGCACGGCGCTTGTAACGCCAAGGTAGTGAGTTCGATCCCTGGGACCACCCATACACTAAAAATAATAATACAAAAAATAAAAATAAAAATGTATGCACGCATGACTGTAAGTCGCTTTGGATAAAAGTGTCTGCTAAATGGCTTATAAAAAAAAAAAAATTGGCATGGCAATTCCCAGTCAGCTACCCTGGTCTGTATTAGGCTACCACTGTTCAGCTATCGTGGAAACCACTAAAGTTCTAAAGTGTCCTCTTAGCAATGGCAATCAAAGCTGTGGTAACATTAAACGAGTAAAACCTGTTGAACGGAACCTTGAACAAGTTCAACAGAACTTTGAACGTGTCACTTAATCTAGTCCTGCTCTCAGCTGGTGTGGTGGCTTTAGTTTGTTCATTGAGCGGTAGCAGTGGGCTCTCACAGAGATCTCATTTGGAGCGCTGTTTTTACCTGATACTTTCATAAAAGTACAAACACATGAAGTGATGTACACATGATTAAACTTTATTTAAAGCATGATTAACCTGAAGCAGGACGGAGTCATGACTTAAAACACCAAAGCAAGGCTTATAGCTCAGGCTAGCTAGCGTTAGCATATTACCTTCAAAGTTGCAAAGAAAAGAAGAAACATAAAATTTGAAGCCTTTATCCAGTTTGCTACGTGGTGTCGTACTGGATGTCCGGACGACCCTCCTCTGTATATCATTAACAGATACTTTAAGCAACTCCAGCAAACACCTTGTAAACTTCATCTCTGCCATCATAACGGTCTACTGTCACTGTCTAATGTTTTTTTCCGGTAACCGGAAATGCTCGAGCATCCTTACGCCAATGCGGAAGTGATGCGCGCATAGAGCCCATTGGAATGATTGGCAGAAGAGGCATAGGTGATGCATTTCCTGTTTTTAATGATGCAGGAAAGTAAAATTAAGGCATGTGATGTATAAGAAATTGTGTAATGGAATTATAGTCAACCTAAAAATATTGTCATATAATTAGAAATACAGTTTATATGGGTTTTATACACATTTTCTGTATAAATAGCCTCTAAAATATGTGTAAACAGACAATAAATGTAGCAGATTTAGTTTTCTTGGAAAGCTGTGAGTGCTATTGTATGATACAATATCAGTCCTTGTTGCATTTACAACTTGTCTAAGTCCTATCATCAAGTAATTTCAGCCAGTGTATGGCTGTGGATTGACTGCATTGTTTGAATGGAATGTTAGCATATTGACAGTTAATTTGAAAAATGTATGGAATCAGTCCTCTAACACTGGCTAGCTAGCTAGCTAGCTAACGTACAGCGCAGATAAATTCCTTACATTCATTGTTTTACACAATGTCTTATCACAGCACTGGTCGACCAACTCCCTGACCAAAATGACTGACCTTTGGATCATCACAAGAAGGTTCATGTCCATTCTAGTATTCTAATTCCTAATTCTATGATGGTATCAGCCTAGTAGTAATTAGCGCTGTCTAGCAACCATCAAGAGTTTAAGAGCATAATGAGTACCAACGGCGCCTCAGCATTACGGCTACATTTCATACTAAGCCGTAGGCAGAACTTTACCGCAATCATGACTAGGTCGGTTCGCTGAAAAAAAGTTTAGGCTTTGATACTAGGAACACCTTTCAGACATAAAGAAAAGACGGAAAAGAGTCGGGATAAGTTGTCGGAGACAGAGAGGAACGAGAGAGGAGAGAGAGAGAGAGAGAGAGGGGGAGGAGAGAGCAGCGAGAGAGAGTATAGAGAGCTATATATCGCGAGATTGTCTGCTTGCTCTCGAGAGATCTTCCTCTCTCTCTTCTCTCTCGCTCGCTATCGCTCTCTCTCTCTCCTCTCGCTCTCTCTCTCTCTCTCTCTCTGCTCTCTCTCTCTGCTCGCTATCTCTCTCTCTCTCTCTCTCTCTCTCATGTTGTGGTGTTTCCTCACTATCTCACAGCTCACAACCATCAGACAGGCATTAAGCCAACCAGAACCATCATAAACCAGCAGTCAGCAGTCAGCAGCCAGCAACCATCAGCCATCAGCCTCAGATAAGAGAGAGACAGGGAGGAGGAAGATGTGTCTGATCCAGATTACAACTCATTGAATAGCATTAATTACCAGCCTTTATAAAGATATACAGTGGTACTGGATCAATGGACTGTGGGTACTGGGTTACAGTCACCCACCTGGCCTGAACTTGAATATGACAACTTCTTGCAGTAACGTTAAAAAACACAGAATTACTGCATAAATAGACAGACACAGTGGACAACTGACATTCACACAGTGGATGACTGACATTCACAGACTTAGTGGCCAACTGGATGATTTTAAAAACTTCAACATATCCCCTTGACAATAACCTTCCTTAGTATCCACAGCACACAGTTGTTCCCAAGGAAACAGCTCGATGCATCCTCAAGGATACCGTAAACATGACCAAATCTGAATCAAATAAACCCTCACATCTGAAATATTGAATCAGTATTGATCTGAGAACTTTCATTACACGAACCCACCGAACGACCGCTGTATCCTACTGTATCTTAAGGCCTCTCTCCAGACCTGGACCCGTTATTCACAAAGCGTCGCAGAGTACCAGAGCTGATTAGGATCAGCTTTGTCTTTCAGATCATAATGAATAAGCGGGAACTGATCCTAGATCAGAATTCTATTTGTGGTCCTCTGTAGTTCAGTTAGCAGAGCATGGTCCTCTGTAGTTCAGTTAGTAGAGCATGGTCCTCTGTAGTTCAGTTAGCAGAGCATGGTCCTCTGTAGTTCAGTTAGTAGAGCATGGTCCTCTGTAGTTCAGTTAGTAGAACATGGTCCTCTGTAGTTCAGTTAGTAGAGCATGGTCCCCTGTAGTTCAGTTAGCAGAGCATGGTCCTCTGTAGTTCAGTTAGCAGAGCATGGTCCTCTGTAGTTCAGTTAGCAGAGCATGGTCCTCTGTAGTTCAGTTAGTAGAGCATGGTCCTCTGTAGTTCAGTTAGCAGAGCATGGTCCTCTGTAGTTCAGTTAGTAGAACATGGTCCTCTGTAGTTCAGTTAGCAGAGCATGGTCCTCTGTAGTTCAGTTAGTAGAACATGGTCCTCTGTAGTTCAGTTAGCAGAGCATGGTCCTCTGTAGTTCAGTTAGTAGAACATGGTCCTCTGTAGTTCAGTTAGCAGAGCATGGTCCTCTGTAGTTCAGTTAGTAGAACATGGTCCTCTGTAGTTCAGTTAGCAGAGCATGGTCCTCTGTAGTTCAGTTAGCAGAGCATGGTCCTCTGTAGTTCAGTTAGTAGAGCATGGTCCTCTGTAGTTCAGTTGGTAGAGCATGGTCCTCTGTAGTTCAGTTAGTAGAGCATGGTCCTCTGTAGTTCAGTTAGCAGAGCATGGTCCTCTGTAGTTCAGTTAGTAGAGCATGGTCCTCTGTAGTTCAGTTAGTAGAGCATGGTCCTCTGTAGTTCAGTTAGTAGAGCATAGTCCTCTGTATTTCAGTTAGTAGAGCATGGTCCCCTGTAGTTCAGTTAGCAGAGCATGGTCCTCTGTAGTTCAGTTAGTAGAACATGGTCCTCTGTAGTTCAGTTAGTAGAGCATGGTCCTCTGTAGTTCAGTTGGTAGAGCATGGTCCTCTGTAGTTCAGTTAGTAGAGCATGGTCCTCTGTAGTTCAGTTAGCAGAGCATGGTCCTCTGTAGTTCAGTTAGTAGAACATGGTCCTCTGTAGTTCAGTTAGCAGAGCATGGTCCTCTGTAGTTCAGTTAGTAGAACATGGTCCTCTGTAATTCAGTTAGCAGAGCATGGTCCTCTGTAGTTCAGTTAGCAGAGCATGGTCCTCTGTAGTTCAGTTAGTAGAGCATGGTCCTCTGTAGTTCAGTTGGTAGAGCATGGTCCTCTGTAGTTCAGTTAGTAGAGCATGGTCCTCTGTGGTTCAGTTAGCAGAGCATGGTCCTCTGTAGTTCAGTTAGTAGAGCATGGTCCTCTGTAGTTCAGTTAGTAGAGCATGTTCCTCTGTAGTTCAGTTAGTAGAGCATAGTCCTCTGTAGTTCAGTTAGTAGAGCATGGTCCCCTGTAGTTCAGTTAGCAGAGCATGGTCCTCTGTAGTTCAGTTAGTAGAACATGTTCCTCTGTAGTTCAGTTAGTAGAGCATGGTCCTCTGTAGTTCAGTTAGTAGAGCATGGTCCTCTGTAGTTCAGTTAGCAGAGCATGGTCCTCTGTAGTTCAGTTAGTAGAACATGGTCCTCTGTAGTTCAGTTAGCAGAGCATGGTCCTCTGTAGTTCAGTTAGTAGAACATGGTCCTCTGTAGTTCAGTTAGCAGAGCATGGTCCTCTGTAGTTCAGTTAGTAGAACATGGTCCTCTGTAGTTCAGTTAGCAGAGCATGGTCCTCTGTAGTTCAGTTAGTAGAACATGGTCCTCTGTAGTTCAGTTAGCAGAGCATGGTCCTCTGTAGTTCAGTTAGCAGAGCATGGTCCTCTGTAGTTCAGTTAGTAGAGCATGGTCCTCTGTAGTTCAGTTGGTAGAGCATGGTCCTCTGTAGTTCAGTTAGTAGAGCATGGTCCTCTGTAGTTCAGTTAGCAGAGCATGGTCCTCTGTAGTTCAGTTAGTAGAGCATGGTCCTCTGTAGTTCAGTTAGTAGAGCATGGTCCTCTGTAGTTCAGTTAGTAGAGCATAGTCCTCTGTAGTTCAGTTAGTAGAGCATGGTCCCCTGTAGTTCAGTTAGCAGAGCATGGTCCTCTGTAGTTCAGTTAGTAGAACATGGTCCTCTGTAGTTCAGTTAGTAGAGCATGGTCCTCTGTAGTTCAGTTAGTAGAGCATGGTCCTCTGTATTTCAGTTGGTAGAGCATGGTCCTCTGTAGTTCAGTCAGTAGAGCATGGTCCTCAGTAGTTCAGTCAGTAGAACATGGTCCTCTGTAGATCAGTTAGCAGAGCATGGTCCTCTGTAGTTCAGTTAGTAGAGCATGGTCCTCTGTAGTTCAGTTGGTAGAGCATGGTCCTCTGTAGTTCAGTTAGTAGAGCATGGTCCTCTGTAGTTCAATTAGCAGAGCATGGTCCTCTGTAGTTCAGTTAGTAGAGCATGGTCCTCTGTAGTTCAGTTAGTAGAGCATGGTCCTCTGTAGTTCAGTTAGTAGAGCATAGTCCTCTGTAGTTCAGTTAGTAGAGCATGGTCCCCTGTAGTTCAGTTAGCAGAGCATGGTCCTCTGTAGTTCAGTTAGTAGAGCATGGTCCTCTGTAGTTCAGTTAGTAGAGCATGGTCCTCTGTAGTTCAGTTAGTAGAGCATGGTCCTCTGTATTTCAGTTGGTAGAGCATGGTCCTCTGTAGTTCAGTCAGTAGAGCATGGTCCTCAGTAGTTCAGTCAGTAGAACATGGTCCTCTGTAGATCAGTTAGCAGAGCATGGTCCTCTGTAGTTCAGTTAGTAGAGCATGGTCCTCTGTAGTTCAGTTGGTAGAGCATGGTCCTCTGTAGTTCAGTTAGTAGAGCATGGTCCTCTGTAGTTCAGTTAGCAGAGCATGGTCCTCTGTAGTTCAGTTAGTAGAACATGGTCCTCTGTAGTTCAGTTAGCAGAGCATGGTCCTCTGTAGTTCAGTTAGTAGAACATGGTCCTCTGTAGTTCAGTTAGCAGAGCATGGTCTTCTGTAGTTCAGTTAGCAGAGCATGGTCCTCTGTAGTTCAGTTAGTAGAGCATGGTCCTCTGTAGTTCAGTTGGTAGAGCATGGTCCTCTGTAGTTCAGTTAGTAGAGCATGGTCCTCTGTAGTTCAGTTAGCAGAGCATGGTCCTCTGTAGTTCAGTTAGTAGAGCATGGTCCTCTGTAGTTCAGTTAGTAGAGCATGGTCCTCTGTAGTTCAGTTAGTAGAGCATAGTCCTCTGTAGTTCAGTTAGTAGAGCATGGTCCCCTGTAGTTCAGTTAGCAGAGCATGGTCCTCTGTAGTTCAGTTAGTAGAACATGTTCCTCTGTAGTTCAGTTAGTAGAGCATGGTCCTCTGTAGTTCAGTTAGTAGAGCATGGTCCTCTGTAGTTCAGTTGGTAGAGCATGGTCCTCTGTAGTTCAGTCAGTAGAGCATGGTCCTCTGTAGTTCAGTCAGTAGAACATGGTCCTCTGTAGTTCAGTTAGTAGAGCATGGTCCTCTGTAGTTAGTAGAACATGGTCCTCTGTAGTTCAGTTAGTAGAACATGGTCCTCTGTAGTTCAGTTAGTAGAGCATGGTCCTCTGTAGTTCAGTTAGTAGAGCATGGTCCTCTGTAGTTCAGTTAGTAGAGCATGGTCCTCTGTAGTTCAGTTAGTAGAACATGGTCCTCTGTAGTTCAGTTAGTAGAGCATGGTCCTCTGTAGTTAGTAGAACATGGTCCTCTGTAGTTCAGTTAGTAGAACATGGTCCTCTGTAGTTCAGTTAGCAGAGCATGGTCCTCTGTAGTTCAGTTAGCAGAACATGGTCCTCTGTAGTTCAGTTAGTAGAATATGGTCCTCTGTAGTTCAGTCAGTAGAGCATGGTCCTCTGTATTTCAGTCAGTAGAACATGGTCCTCTGTAGTTCAGTTAGTAGAACATGGTCCTCTGTAGTTCAGTCAGTAGAACATGGTCCTCTGTAGTTCAGTTAGTATAACATGGTCCTCTGTAGTTCAGTTAGTAGAACATGGTCCTCTGTAGTTCAGTTAGTAGAACATGGTCCTCTGTAGTTCAGTCAGTAGAGCATGGTAAGTTTCTCCTATTCTTCTTAGCAGATCCTCTCAATCTCTCTCAGCTTGGATGGGAAGCGTTGCTGCACAGCTATTTTCAGGTCTCTCCAGATATGTTAGATTGTGTTCAAGTTCAGGCTCTGGCTGGGCCACTCAAGGACATTCAAATCAAATCAAATCAAATTGTATTGGTCACATGCACCGAATACAACAGGTGCAGACATTACAGTGAAATGTTTACTTACAGCCCTTAACCAATAGTGCATTTATTTTTAACAAAAAAAGTAAAAATAAAACAACAACAAAAAAAGTGATGAGAAAAAAAGAGCAGAAGTAAAATAAAATAACAGTAGGGAGGCTATATATAATAATAAGCCATTTAGCAGACGCCTTTATCCAAAGCGACTTACAGTCATGCGTGCATACATTTTTGTGTATGGGTGGTCCCGGGGATCGAACCCACTACCTTGGCGTTACAAGCGCCGTGCTCTACCAGCTGAGCTACAGAGGACCACATACAGGGGGGTACCGGTGCAGAGTCAATGTGCGGGGGCACCGGCTAGTTGAGATAGTTGAAGTTATATGTACATGTCGGTAGAGTTAAAGTGACTATGCATAAATAATTAACAGAGTAGCAGCAGCGTAAAAAGGATGGGGTGGGGGGGCAGTGCAAATAGTCCGGGTAGCCATTTGATTAGCTGTTCAGGAGTCTTATGGCTTGGGGGTAGAAGCTGTTGAGAAGTCTTTTGGACCTAGACTTGGCACTCCGGTACCGCTTGCCGTGCGGTAGCAGGGAGAACAGTCTATGACTAGGGTGGCTGGAGTCTTTGACAATTTTGAGGGCCTTCCTCTGACACCGCCTGGTATAGAGGTCCTGGATGGCAGGAAGCTTGGCCCCAGTGATGTACGGGGCCGTACGCACTACCCTCTGTAGTGCCTTGCGGTCGGAGGCCAAGCAGTTGCCATACCAGGCGGTGATGCAACCAGTCAGGATGCTCTCGATGGTGCAGCTGTAGAATTTTTTGAGGATCTGAGGACCCATGCCAAATCTTTTCAGTCTCCTGAGGGGGAATATGCTTTGCCGTGCCCTCTTCACGACTGTCTTGGTGTGTTTGGACCATGATAGTTCGTTGGTGATGTGGACACCAAGGAACTTGAAGCTCTCAACCTGTTCCACTACAGCCCCGTCGATGAGAATGGGGGCGTGCTCAGTCCTCTTTTTTTTCCTGTAGTCCACAATCATCTCCTTTGTCTTGGTCACGTTGAGGGAGAGGTTGTTGTCCTGGCACCACACGGCCAGGTCTCTGACCTCCTCCCTATAGGCTGTCTCATCGTTGTCGGTGATCAGGCCTACCACTGTTGTGTCGTCGGCAAACTTAATGATGGTGTTGGAGTCGTGCCTGGCCATGCAGTCATGGGTGAACAGAGAGTACAGGAGGGGACTGAGCACGCACCCCTGAGGGGCCCCCGTGTTGAGGATCAGTGTGGCAGATGTGTTGTTACCTACCCTTACCACCTGGGGGCGGCCCGTCAGGAAGTCCAGGATCCAGTTGCAGAGGGAGGTGTTTAGTCCCAGGATCCTTAGCTTAGTGATGAGCTTAGAGGGCACTATGGTGTTGAATGCTGAGCTGTAGTCAATGAATAGCATTCTCACGTAGGTGTTCCTCTTGTCCAGGTGGGAAAAGGGCAGTGTGGAGTGCAATAGAGATTGCATCATCTGTGGATCTGTTGGGGCGGTATGCAAATTGGAGTGGGTCTATGGTTTCTGGGATAATGTTGTTGATGTGAGCCATGACCAGCATTTCAAAGCACTTCATGGCTACAGACGTCAGTGCTATGGGTCGGTAGTCATTTAGGCACGTTATCTTAGAGTCCTTGGGCATGGGTACTATGGTGGTCTGCATGAAACATGTTGGTATTACAGACTCAGTCAGGGACATGTTGAAAATGTCAGTGAAGACACTTGCCAGTTGGTCAGCACATGCTCGGAGTACACGTCCTGGTAATCCGTCTGGCCCTGCGGCCTTGTGAATGTTGACCTGCTTAAAAGTCTTACTCACATCGGCTACGGAGAGCGTGATCACATAGTCAACCGGAACAGCTGGTGCTCTCATGCATGCTTCAGTGTTGCTTGTCTCGAAGCGAGCATAGAAGTGGTTTAGCTCGTCTGGTAGGCTTGTGTCACTGGGCAGCTCGCGGCTGTGCTTCCCTTTGTAGTCTGTAATAGTTTTCAAGCCCTGCCACATCCGACGAGCGTCAGAGCCAGTGTAGTACGATTCAATCTTAGCCCTGTATTGACTCTTTGCCTGTTTGATGGTTCGTCGGAGGGCATAGCGGGATTTCTTATAAGCGTCCAGGTTAGAGTCCCGTTCCTTGAAAGCGGCAGCGCTACCCTTTAGCTCAGTGCGGATGTTTCCTGTAATCCATGGCTTCTGGTTGGGGTATGTACGTACGGTAACTGTGGGGACGACATCATCGATGCACTTATTGATGAAGCCAGTGACTGATGTGGTGTACTCCTCAATGCTGTCTGAAGAATCCCGGAACATGTTCCATTCTGTGCTAGCAAAACAGTCCTGTAGCTTAGCATCTGCGTCATCTGACCACTTTTTTTATTAACCGAGTCACTGGTTCTTCCTGCTTTAGTTTTTGCTCATAAGCAGGAATCAGGAGGATAGAGTTATGGTCAGATTTGCCAAATGGAGGGCGAGGGAGAGCTTTGTATGGTTCTCTGTGTGTGGAGTAAAGGTGGTCTAGAGTTTTTTTTTCCTCTGGTTGCACATTTAACATGCTGGTAGAAATTAGGTAGAACGGATTTAAGTTTCCCTGCATTAAAGTCCCCGGCCACTAGGAGCGCTGCATCTGTATGAGCGTTTTCCTGTTGATTTATGGCCTTGTACAACTCATTCAGTGCAATCTTAATGCCAGCATTGGTTTGTGGTGGTAAATAGACAGCTATGAAAAATATAGATGAAAACTCTCTTGGTAAATAGTGTGGTCTACAGCTTATCATAACATACTCTACCTCAGGCGAGCAAAACTTTGAGACTTCCTTAGTATTTGATTTTGTGCACCAGCTGTTGTTTACAAATATACACAGACCGCCACCCCTTGTCTTACCGGAGTCAGCCGTTCTATCCTGCCGATGTAGCGTATAGCCCGCTAGCTGTATGTTATCATTGTCGTGGTTCAGCCACGACTCGGTGAAACATAGGATATTACAGTTTTTAATGTCCCTTTGGTAGGATAACTGTAATCTTAGGTCATCCAATTTGTTATCCAATGATTGAAGATTGGCTAATAGGTTTGATGGAAGAGGAAGTTTACTCGCTCGCCGTCGGATCCTTACAAGGCACCCCGATCTACGTCCACGATATCTCCGTCTCTTCCTCACGCGAATGACGGGGATTTGGGCCTTGTCGGGTGTCTGTATGCTATCCTTCGCGGCCGCCTCGTTGAAGAAAAAATGAGTGAGTAATCGCTGTCCTGATATCCAGAAGCTCTTTTTGGTTATAAGAGACGATGGCAGAAACATTATGTACAAAATAAATTACAAATAACGCGGAAAAACACACATAATAGTACAAATGGTTAGAGGGCTGTAAAACGGCAGCCATCTTCTCCGGCGCTGTTTGTATTCAGAGACTTGTCCGAAGCCACTCGTGCGTTGTCTTGGCTGTGTGCTTACGGTCGTTGTGCTGTTGGAAGGTGAACCTTCGCCCCAGTCTGAGGTCTCGAGCGCTCTGGAGCAGGTTTCATCAAGGATCTCTCTGTACTTTGCTCCGTTCATCTTTGCCTCAATCCTGGCTAGTCTCCCAGTGCCTGCCACAGAAAAACATCCCCACAGCATGATGCTGCCACCACAATGCTTCACCGTAGGGATGGTGCCAGGTTTCCTCCAGACGTGACGCTTGGCATTCAGGCCAAAAAGTTAAATCTTGCTTTCATCAGACCAGAGAATCTTATTTCTCATGGTCTGAGAGTCTTTAGGTGCCTTTTGGCAAACTCCAAGCGGGCTGTCGTGCCTTTTACTGAGGAGTGGCTTCCGACTGGCCACCCTACCATAAAGGCCTGATTGGTGGAGTGCTGCAGAGATGGTTGTCCTTCTGGAAAGTTCTCCCATCTCCACAGAGGAACACTGGAGCTCTGTCAGAGTGATCATCGGGTTCTTGGTCACCTCCCTGACCAAGGTTATTCTCCCCCGATCGCTCAGTTTGGCCTGGTGGCCTCTAGGAAGAGTCTTGCTGCACTGTCAACTGTGGGACCTTATATAGACAGGTATGTGCCTTTCCAAATCATGTCCAATCAATTGAATTTACCACAGGTGGACTCCAATCAAGTTGTAGAAACATCTCAAGGATGATCAATGGAAACAGGATGCACCTGAACTCAATTTCGAGTCTCATTGCAAAGGGTCTGAATACTTATCATCCTTGAGATAAGGTATTTCTATTTTTTGTTTTCAATAAATGTGCAAACATTTCTAAAAACCTGTTTTCGCTTTGTCATTATGCGGTATTATTTGTAGATTGCTGAAGAAATTGTTTTATTTAATCAATTTTAGAATAAGGCTGTAACGTTACAAAATGTGGAAAAAATCAAGGGGTCTGAATACTTTCCAAAGGCACTGTATATATATATATATATATATATATATATATATATATATATACATATATATATATATATATATATATATATATATATATATATATATATATATATATATATTTTTTTTTTTATTAGCACTCCTATACGGGCCCATTATTCCTGAAATGACATGCACACGCACACACAAAACATTCCTCAGAGTAAAACTTTTCTAGACGACTCCAGACGTGTAATGTACCCTTTAGGAGCTTCCCATCTCACGTTCAGCGCTTCCCATCTCACGTTCAGAGTAGAGTGTAATTGTCTGTCCGTCTTATTATTTTGCAGTGGTAGCCATTTTAAACTTAATTAGCTGTCAGCAACAGACGTTAATTCGCCTCGCTATTTTCTCCCGTCTGACTGGAGGCTATGCTCATCATCTGACACTGACAATAATTAAACCTCTGCTTCAGCTGTACTGCCTTAATGCTATATCTCTCTCTGCTGAGCGGCATTACATCTGTTCCCACGCATGTCATGTGTTAGATGGCCAGGGTTAGACCCGTGTAACTTCTCACAGTAATCTGTTCTCCCAGAAGCGCTCGAACCTAACAAAGGAGCTGACAATATGAAAACAAACTATTCTGCTTATCCTTGCTATCAATATCATTCACACTACTTTGTTAAGAAATGTTAACCAGAAGGGTTGTCCATTGTGCTTGAAAAGAGATATTAGATTCTGATACAGCACCAATAGAGTAACATTGGTGCAGTGACTTTAACAGATCACAGGGCTGATGTCCTCAGATCTCAGGACTCATCCATTCCCTTTGACCTCCACCTCTCTGCCACAGCCACATAATCTGATGGACATCAGCCCTGTGATCTATTGAAGTCACGGCACCAATGTAACTCTATTGAAGTCACGGCACCAAAGTAACTCTATTGAAGTCACGGCACCAATGTAACTATGTTGAAATCATGGCAACAGTGTAACTATGTTGAAGTCACGGCACCAATGTAACTATATTGAAATCATGGCAACAGTGTAACTATGTTGAAGTCACGGCACCAATGTAACTCTATTGAAGTCACGGCACCAATTTAACTATGTTGAAGTCACGGCACCAATGTAACTCTATTGAAGTCACGGCACCAATGTAACTATGTTGAAGTCAGGGAGCCAACACATCAGACACCTAGCCATATAACACCGGCATCACACCTCCAATTAAAGATAGAGATGTGTTACATGTGGTGGTTACTGAATTAAAGCCACATGGAACTGAGGACACAGTCTGAAATTATCATATTCTCATCCCATAATCCTATTAACTCTAAAACCGTAGCCATGGTAACCTGCCTCACTTTGAACTGAGCATTTTATCTAGATCCTTCCTGGGTTTGGAGGAAAAGGCAGAGGAGAGGGGGAGAGGAGGAGCAGAGAGGAGTGGAGGAGGAGCAGGCAGAGGAGAGGGGGAGTGGAGGAGCAGGGGGGGAGTGGAGGAGGAGGAGGGGAGGAGTGGAGGAGGAGCAGGGGAGGAGTGGAGGAGGAGCAGGCAGAGGAGTGGAGGAGGAGCAGGGGGAGGAGTGGAGGAGGAGCAGGGGGAGGAGTGGAGGAGGAGCGGGGGAGGAGTGGAGGAGGAGCAGGGGGAGGAGTGGAGGAGGAGCAGGGGGAGGAGTGGAGGAGGAGCAGGGGAGGAGTGGAGGAGGAGCAGGGGAGGAGTGGTTGGAGGAGCAGGGGGAGGAGTGGAGGAGTGGAGGAGGAGCAGATGAGGAGTGGAGGAGGAGCAGGGGAGGAGTGGAGGAGGAGCAGGGGGAGGAGTGGACGAGGAGCAGGCAGAGGAGTGGAGGAGGAGCAGGGGGAGGAGTGGAGGAGGAGCAGGGGAGGAGTGGAGGAGGAGCAGGCAGAGGAGTGGAGGAGGAGCAGGGGGAGGAGTGGAGGAGGAGCAGGGGGAGGAGTGGAGGAGGAGCAGGGGAGGAGTGGAGGAGGAGCACGGGGAGGAGTGGAGGGAGGAGCAGGGGAGGAGTGGAGGAGGAGCAGGGGAGGGGAGGAGGAGCAGGGGAGGAGTGGAGGAGGAGCAGGGGAGGAGTGGAGGAGGAGCAGGGGGGAGGAGTGGAGGAGTGGAGGAGGAGCAGATGAGGAGTGGAGGAGGAGCAGGGGAGGAGTGGAGGAGGAGCAGGAGGAGGAGTGGACGAGGAGCAGGGCAGGAGTGGAGGAGGAGTAGGCAGAGGAGTGGAGGAGGAGCGGGGGAGAGTGGAGGAGGAGCAGGGGAGGAGAGATGAGGAGGGGAGGAGTGGAGGAGAGTAGGCAGAGGAGGGGGGAGAGGAGGAGCAGGGGAGGAGTGGAGGAGGAGTAGGCAGAGGAGAGGGGGAGAGGAGGAGCAGGGGAGGAGTGGAGGAGGAGTAGGCAGAGGAGAGGGGGGAGAGGAGGAGCAGGGGAGGAGTGGAGGAGGAGCAGGCAGAGGAGAGGGGGAGAGGAGGAGCAGGGGAGGAGTGGAGGAGGAGGAGGGGGAGGCGTGGAGGAGGAGGGGAGGAGTGGAGGAGGAGAAGGGGAGGAGTGGAGGAGGAGAAGGGGAGGTGTGGAGGAGGAGAGGGGGAGGTGTGGAGGAGGAGCAGGGGGGGAGTGGAGGTGGAGCAGGGGGAGGAGAGGAGGAGAGGAGGAGCAGGTGGAGGAGTGGAGGAGGAGCAGGAGGAGGAGGAGGAGGAGGAGGAGGAGGAGGAGGAGGAGGAGGGGGAAAAATCGAGAGAGGAGTAGAGGGAGAAGAGAGGGGGAGAGAGGGGGAGAGAGGGGGAGAGAGGGGGAGAGCAGCACAGATGTTTGCACTTACAAAAGGATAGTATCCTAACCCTAACCATATAGACACATATAGACACTTACACTAGTATCCTAGAGATACTCCTACCCTAAAATATATAGACATAGAGGTCTAAAGAAATAACATAATTCATATCACGACTGTCAGAGGAAGGCCACCATAGTCTCCAGCCACCCTAGTCATAGACTGTTCTCTCTGCTACAGCACGGCAAGCGGTACCGGAGCGCCAAGTCTAGGTCCAAAAGGCTTCTTAACAGCTTCTACCCCCAAGATATAAGACTCCTGGACAGCTAATCATGGTTACCCAGACTATTTACATTGTCACCCCCCCCCCCCCCCACCTCCCCTCTTTTACGCTGCTGCTACGCTCTCTACCCACATGTACATATTACCTCAATTACCTCGACTAACCGGTGCCCCCGCACATTGACTCTGTACCGGTACCCCCTGTATATAGCCTCCCTACTATTATTTTATTTTACTGCTGCTCTTTAAATATTTTTATTTTTTATTTTTTACTTCTAAATTTTTTTACTTAACACTTTTTTTTCTTAAAACTGCATTGTTGGTTAAGGGCTTGTAAGTAAGCATTTCACTGTAAGGTCTACACCGGTTGCATTCGGCGCATGTGAGAAATACAATTTTATTTTATTTTATTTGTTGTTTTAAGCTGTGAGTGTGTCTCTATTAGATCCCATGGGAACCTCTCTGCTCACTGTTATATTCTATTGCTCCTATTGATGAGGTTTTAGATAATCCTCTATGGACTATGTGATATACAGTGAGGGAAAAAAGTATTTGATCCCCTGCTGATTTTGTACATTTGCCCACTGACAAAGAAATGATCAGTCTATAATTTTAATGGTAGGTTTATTTGAACAGTGAGAGACAGACTAACAACAAACAAATCCAGAAAAACGCATGTCAAAAATGTTATAAATTGATTTTCATTTTAATGAGGGAAATAAGTATTTGACCCCCTCTCAATCAGAAAGATTTCTGGCTCCCAGGTGTCTTTTATACGGGTAACGAGCTGAGATTAGGAGCACACTCTTAAAGGGAGTGCTCCTAATCTCAGTTTGTTACCTGTATAAAAGACACCTGTCCACAGAAGCAATCAATCAATCAGATTCCAAACTCTCCACCATGGCCAAGACCAAAGAGTTCTCCAAGGATGTCAGGGACAAGATTGTAGACCTACACAAGGCTGGAATGGGCTACAAGACCATCACCAAGCAGCTTGGTGAGAAGGTGACAACAGTTGGTGCGATTATTCGCAAATGGAAGAAACACAAAATAACTGTCAATCTCCCTCGGCCTGGGGCTCCATGCAAGATCTCACCTCGTGGAGTTGCAATGATCATGAGAATGGTGAGGAATCAGCCCAGAACTACACGGGAGGATATTGTCAATGATCTCAAGGCAGCTGGGACCATAGTCACCAAGAAAACAATTGGTAACACACTACGCCGTAAAGGACTGAAATCCTGCAGCGCCCGCAAGGTCCCCCTGCTCAAGAAAGCACATATACATGCCCGTCTGAAGTTTGCCAATGAACATCTGAATGATTCAGAGGAGAACTGGGTGGAAGTGTTGTGGTCAGATGAGACCAAAATGGAGCTCTTTGGCATCAACTCAACTCGCCGTGTTTGGAGGAGGAGGAATGCTGCCTATGACCCCTAGAACATCATCCCCACCGTCAAACATGGAGGTGGAAACATTATGCTTTGGGGGTGTTTTTCTGCTAAGAACAGGACAACTTCACCGCATCAAAGGGACGATGGACGGGGCCATGTACCGTCAAATCTTGGGTGAGAACCTCCTTCCCTCAGCCAGGGCATTGAAAATGGGTCGTGGATGGGTATTCCAGCATGACAAGGACCCAAAACACACGTCCAAGGCAACAAAGGAGTGGCTCAAGAAGAAGCACGTTAAGGTTCTGGAGTGGCCTAGCCATTCTCCAGACCTTAATCCCATAGAAAATCTGTGGAGGGAGCTGAAGGTTCGAGTTGTCAAATGTCAGCCTCGAAACCTTAATGATTTGGAGAAGATCTGCAAAGAGGAGTGGGACAAAATCCCTCCTGAGATGTGTGCAAACCTGGTGGCCAACTACAAGAAACGTCTGACCTCTGTGATTGCCAACAAGGGTTTTGCCACCAAGTACTAAGTCATGTTTTGCAGAGGGCGTCAAATACTTATTTCACTCATTAAAATGCAAATCAATTTATAACATTTTTGACATGCGTTTTTCAGTTTTTTTTTTTTTGTTATTCTGTCTCTCACTGTTCAAATAAAACTAACATTAAAATGATAGACTGATCATGTCTTTGTCAGTGGGCAAACGTACAAAATCAGCAGGGGATCAAATACTTTTTTCCCTCACTGTAGAGCCAATAAGGCACTGGGATACACTAAGGAACTGCACCATATACTAGAACAGGGGTCCGGACTACTGCTGGTTTTCTGTTCTACCTAATAACAATAATGTGCCAGGTCTAAACCAGTCCCAGATTAGGAAGAATGGAGAAAAAAAAAAAAAGCAGTGGAACTGTCTATGAGGTCCAGATTAAAATGTGAGAGCCAGAGAGCAGCTCGGGGACAGGCCATAGAGCAGCTCGGGGACAGGCCATAGAGCAGCTCGGGGACAGGCCATAGAGCAGCTCGGGGACAGGCCATAGAGCAGCTCGGGGACAGGCCATAGAGCAGCTCGGGGACAGGCCATAGAGCAGCTCGGGGACAGGCCATAGAGCAGCTCGGGGACAGGCCATAGAGCAGCTCGGGGCCAGGCCATAGAGCAGCTCGGGGACAGGCCATAGAGCAGCTCGGGGACAGGCCATAGAGCAGCTCGGGGACAGGCCAGAGAGCAGCTCGGGGACAGGCCAGAGAGCAGCTCGGGGACAGGCCAGAGAGCAGCTCGGGGACAGGCAAGGCCATAGAGCAGCTCGGGGACAGGCAAGGCCATAGAGCAGCTCGGGGACAGGCAAGGCCATAGAGCAGCTCGGGGACAGGCCATAGAGCAGCTCGGGGACAGGCCATAGAGCAGCTCGGGGACAGGCAGGGCCATAGAGCAGCTCGGGGACAGGCCATAGAGCAGCTCGGGAACAGGCAAGGCCATAGAGCAGCTCGGGGACAGGCCATAGAGCAGCTCGGGGCAAGGCCATAGAGCAGCTCGGGGACAGGCAAGGCCATAGAGCAGCTCGGGGACAGGCAAGGCCATAGAGCAGCTTGGGGACAGGCAAGGCCATAGAGCAGCTCGGGGACAAGCCATAGAGCAGCTCGGGGACAGGCAAGGCCATAGAGCAGCTCGGGGACAGGCAAGGCCATAGAGCAGCTCGGGGACAGGCCATAGAGCAGCTCGGGGACAGGCAAGGCCATAGAGCAGCTCGGGGACAGGCAAGGCCATAGAGCAGCTCGGGGACAGGCCATTGAGCAGCTCGGGGACAGGCAAGGCCATAGAGCAGCTCGGGGACAGGCAAGGCCATAGAGCAGCTCGGGGACAGGCAGGGCCATAGAGCAGCTCGGGACAGGCCATAGAGCAGCTCGGGGACAGGCCATAGAGCAGCTCGGGGACAGGCAAGGCCATAGAGCAGCTCGGGGACAGGCCATAGAGCAGCTCGGGGCCAGGCCATAGAGCAGCTCGGGGCCAGGCCATAGAGCAGCTCGGGGACAGGCAAGGCCATAGAGCAGCTCGGGGACAGGCAGTGCCATAGAGCAGCTCGGGACAGGCCATAGAGCAGCTCGGGGACAGGCAAGGCCATAGAGCAGCTCGGGGACAGGCCATAGAGCAGCTCAGGGACAGGCAAGGCCATAGAGCAGCTCAGGGACAGGCCATAGAGCAACTCAGGGACAGGCCATAGAGCAGCTCGGGGACAGGCAAGGCCATAGAGCAGCTCGGGGACAGGCCATAGAGCAGCTCGGGGACAGGCAGGGCCATTGAGCAGCTCGGGGACAGGCAAGGCCATAGAGCAGCTCGGGGACAGGCCATAGAGCAGCTCGGGGACAGGCCATAGAGCAGCTCGGGGACAGGCAAGGCCATAGAGCAGCTCGGGGACAGGCAAGGCCATAGAGCAGCTCGGGGCCAGGCCATAGAGCAGCTCGGGGACAGGCAAGGCCATAGAGCAGCTCGGGACAGGCAAGGCCATAGAGCAGCTCGGGGACAGGCCATAGAGCAGCTCGGGGACAGGCCATAGAGCAGCTCAGGGACAGGCAAGGCCATAGAGCAGCTCGGGGACAGGCCATAGAGCAGCTCAGGGACAGGCAAGGCCATAGAGCAGCTCGGGGACAGGCAAGGCCATAGAGCAGCTCGGGGACAGGCAAGGCCATAGAGCAGCTCGGGGACAGGCCATAGAGCAGCTCGGGGACAGGCAAGGCCATAGAGCAGCTCGGGGACAGGCAAGGCCATAGAGCAGCTCGGGGCCAGGCCATAGAGCAGCTCGGGACAGGCAAGGCCATAGAGCAGCTCGGGGACAGGCCATAGAGCAGCTCGGGGACAGGCCATAGAGCAGCTCAGGGACAGGCAAGGCCATAGAGCAGCTCGGGGACAGGCCATAGAGCAGCTCAGGGACAGGCAAGGCCATAGAGCAGCTCGGGGACAGGCAAGGCCATAGAGCAGCTCGGGGACAGGCAAGGCCATAGAGCAGCTCGGGGACAGGCCATAGAGCAGCTCGGGGACAGGCAAGGCCATAGAGCAGCTCGGGGACAGAACTAAGGAACTCTGATAACCATGTTATTGGTATTTTCTATCTTTGTCACTCCTCTTAATGAATTACAGGCGCCTGCGGAAAGTATTCACACACCTTGACTTTTTCCACATTTTGTTGTGTTACAAAGTGGGATAAAAATAGATTTCATAGTCATTTTTTTTGTCAACAAATTACACAAAATACTCAAAGTGAAAGAAAGATTCTAACATTTGTAAAAAAAAAAATATTAATAAAGTCAATAAATTTTAGAATCACCTTTTGCAGCGATTAAAGCTGTTAGTCTTTCTAGGTAAGTCTCTAAGAGCTTTCCACATCTGGATTGTGCAACATTCTCTCTGAGAACCTGAGCCCTAGGACCATACGTCAGGACTACCGGGTATGCTGACACCTTGCTGTCCCCAGTCCGCCTGGCCTTGCTGCTATTCCAGTTTCAACTGTTCTGCCTGCGGTTACGAAACCCCTACCTGTCCCAGACCTGCTGTTTTCAACTCTTAATGATCGGCTATGAAAAGCCAACTGAGAGACCTGAGCCCTAGGACCATACGTCGGGACTACCGGCCGTGGTGACTCCTTGCTGTCCCCAGTCCGCCTGGCCTTGCTGCTATTCCAGTTTCAACTGTTCTGCCTGCGGTTATGGAACCCCTACCTGTCCCAGACCTGCTGTTTTCAACTCTTAATGATCGGCTATGAAAAGCCAACTGAGATTTATTCCTGATTATTATTTGACCATGCTTGTCACTTATGAACATTTTTGAACATCTTAGCATGGTTCTGTTATAATCTCCACCCGGCACAGCCAGAAGAGGACTGGCCACCCCTCATAGCCTGGTTCCTCTCTAGGTTTCTTCCTAGGTTTTGGCCTTTCTAGGGAGTTTTTCCTAGCCACCGTGCTTCTACACCTGCATTACTAGCTGTTTGGGGTTTTAGGCTGGGTTTCTGTACAGCACTTCGAGATATTAGCTGATGTACGAAGGGCTATATAAAATAAAATTGATTGATTGATTGAACATTTGCCCATTATTCTTTTCAAAATACTTCAAGCTCTGTCAAATTGATTGTTGATCATCGCTAGACAACCATTTTTATGTCTTGCCATGGATTTCCAAGCAGATTTAAGTCAAAACTGTAACGCGGCCACTCAAGAACATTCACTTTCTTCTAGGTAAGGAACTCCAGTGTATATTTGACCTAGGTTATTGTCCTGCTGAAAGGTGAATTCATCCCCCAGTGCCTGGTGGAAAGCAGACTAAACCAGGTTTTTGACTAGGATTTTGCCTGTGCTTAGCTCCATTCTGTTTCTTTTTTATCCTGAAAAACTCCCCAGTCCTTAACGATGACAAGCATACCCATAACATGATGCAGCCACCACCATGCTTGAAAATATGGAGAGTGGTTCTCAGTGATGTGTTGTGTTGAATTTGCCTCAAACATAACAGTTTATATTCAGGACAAATGGTTAATTGCTTTGCCACATTTTCTTGCAGTATTACGTTAGTTCCTTGTTTCAAACAGGATGCATGTTTTGGAATATTTTTATTCTGTACAGGCTTCCTTCTTTTCACTAAGTAGGTCAATTAGGTTAGTATTGTGGAGTAACTAGAATGTTGTTGATCCATCCTCAGTTTTCTTCCATCACAGCCATCATGGTCTAAAGGTGAAATCCCTGAGCAGTTTCCTTCCTCTCCGCCAACTGAGTTAGGAAGGACGCCTGTACCTTTGTAAATAAATAACTTTACCATGCTCAAAGGGACATTCAATGTCTGCTTTTTTTTTTTTTTACCCATCTAAACCTCCTCAGCCTGATAACAGACACGCCCATAACGTTGAGAGGAACCTCCCCAGCCTGATAACGGACACGCCCATAACGTTGGTAGGAACCACCCCAGCCTGATAACGGACACGCCCATAACGTTGGTAGGAACCACCCCAGCCTGATAACGGACACGCCCATAACGTTGAGAGGAACCTCCCCAGCCTGATAACGGACACGCCCATAACGTTGAGAGGAACCTCCCCAGCCTGATAACGGACACGCCCATAACGTTGGTAGGAACCTCCCCAGCCTGATAACGGACACGCCCATAACGTTGGTAGGAACCACCCCAGCCTGATAACAGACACGCCCATAACGTTGGTAGGAACCACCCCAGCCTGATAACAGACACGCCCATTACGTTGGTAGGAACCACCTCAGCCTGATAACAGACACGCCCATAACGTTGGTAGGAACCTCCCTAGCCTGATAACGGACACGCCCATAACGTTTAGAGAACAATTAAAAAGGTCGAGAGACTCACTGACGATCAATTATAACATGTCAGAAACACACAAAGACACACATAGTCACTCACACACACATATACACACAGTCTCTCTCACACACACACACACACACACACACACACACAACACACACACACACACACACACACACACAACCACACACAACACCAACACAGTACCAACACACACACAAAACAACACACACACACACACACACACACACACACCACACACAACACCCACACTCTCCACCCTCCAACCCCACCCGTCCACACCTCGCCAACCCGCCAAACCACCCTCCAACCCCAAATCCCGCCACCCGCACCCCACAAGCCCCAACCGCCAACCCTACCAACCCTCCAACCCTGCCAACCCTCCACCCTCCATCCCCCCAACCCCTCCAACCCTCAACCCCAACCCTCAAACCTTCCAACCCTCCAACCCTCCATCCCTCCAACCCTCCAACCCTCAACCTCCAACCCTCCCAACCCCTCAACATCCCTCCAAACCCCACACCTCCAACCCTCAAACCTTCCATACCTCCAACCCTCCGTCCCCCATCCATCCAACCCTCAACACCTCCATACCTTCCAACCCTCCATCCCTCCGTCCCTCCTCCACCCTCCAGTCCCTCCATCCGATCCCTCCCTCCTCCATCCCTCCAAACCCCCATACCAATCCTCCAACCCTCCAACCCTCCATCCCTCCTCCTCCCATCCCCTCCATCCCTCCATCCATCCCTCCACCCTCCATCCTCCAAACCCTCCATCCAATCCTCCATCCTCCAATCCCTCCATCCCTCCGTCCCTCCCTCCATCCCTCCATCCCTCCATCCATCCCTCCCTCCCTCCATCCCTCCATACCTTCCAACCTCGCCCTCAACTCTCCAACCCTCCATCCTTTGTCCCTCCTCCATCCCTCCATCATCCATCCTCATCCATCCCTCCATTCCCTCCATACCTTCCAACCTCCTCGCCTCCATCCCTCCGTCCCTCCACCTCCATCCTCCATCCTCCATACCTTCCAACCCTCCATCCTGCCATCCCTCCTCCTCTCCAGTCCCTCCATCCCTCCATCCCTCCATCCCTCCATCCCTCCATCCCATCCGTCCTCGTCCCTCCATCCCTCCATCCCTCCATACCTTCCAACCCTCCATCCTGCCGTCCCTCCCTCCGTCTCTCCATCCCACCATCCGTCCCTCCATCCCTCCATACCTTCCAACCCTCCGTCCCTCCATCCGTCCCTCCCTCCCTCCATCCCTCCAAACCATCCATCCAACTCTCCATACCTTCCAACCCTCCATCCCTCCGTCCCTCCGTCCCTCCATCCCTCCGTCCCTCCAACCCTCCATCCCTCCGTCCCTCCAACCCTCCATCCCTCCGTCCCTCCGTCCCTCCATCCCTCCGTCCCTCCAACCCTCCATCCCTCCATCCCTCCATCCCTCCGTCCCTCCGTCCCTCCATCCCTCCGTCCCTCCGTCCCTCCATCCCTCCGTCCCTCCAACCCTCCAACCCTCCGTCCCTCCATCCCTCCATCCCTCCGTCCCTCCAACCCTCCATCCCTCCCTAGCAGGTGCTTCTGGTGCTGCTACGGTCTCTTTTTAATTTGCAACATGTTCCATATTCATTCTGGATCAAAAGGACGCTCTCCTCATTAAGTGCAGTGAGAGGCAGCGAAGAAGCAGCGAGGAGACCCTCCTGGGAGCCGGCTTGATTACCGTATATCATTACCACAGCACTCAGAGGAGGCACGGGGGTCGAGCCCAACCCGCCTCGACCCTCGCGAACAGATTAGCAAGGGGGACACTGTCATTTTCATCCAGAATGTTATGCACCACTTGTATACCGAAGCAAGGCTCGTTAGATTTTTATTGTGAAGTGATTGGTTAAAAAGGCTCAATGCGTTCTACATAATTTTAGCCCCTCCCACATTCACCAAAAATACTGGAAGGGAGGAGATGTCGCTAAATATGGAACAAAGTTGTTAAAATTCCTAAATGATATTCACAGCAAGGCGTTGGAGAGGAAGAAGAAGGGAGTAATTAAAATGAGTGTTTCCACATTAGCATAACCGCTACAGAGCTGGTGCTAGCTGGCCTCTTTTCAGTTGAAATAACATGGCTGGTTAACTAGCTAGCTAGCATCAGAACCTTCTGGCTAGCCTGTATTAAATGGTTGTTACGTTGTGTAACAGAGCAATATGTCTATGTACTTGTCAATTGGTAGACTAGTTTAGAAAATAATTGCTTGCTCTGTGTATATTTGGTGTGCAGTTGGTTGGTTCGCAAAGCTGAGATCTCTGACATTAGCTAGCTTGCTAGTAATGTTTTGAGGAGAACAGGCTAGCTCCCATCAAGACAAGAGATGAGAGTTGCTTCAGAGAAAAAGAGGTGAGATTGCTCAGATTCAAGCTAGATATCAATGTTGAACCAATGCAATGATATACATTTTATTGGCTTTCTATATGAGCTGCTTTTCCTGAAAATGTCTATCTGATATAGCTAGCTAGTTGTTGTTGTTCTAGTGCAATCTTCATTAAATGTTACAGCCACAATCATAATCGTGTAGTCATGCATCTGCAGACCAGCGAGGATGATGAAAATGCTTTGGGTGAGCTAGCCAGAACAACAACAACTAGCTAGCTACAGTGGCTTGCGAAAATCTTCACCCCCCTTGGCATTTTTCCTGTTTTGTTGCCTTACAACCTGGAATTAAAATTGATTTTTTGGAGGGTTTGTATCAATTGATTTACACAACATGCCTACCACTTTGAAGATGCAAAATAAACATACAACTTGAGTGTGCATAACTATTCACCCCCCCCAAATTCAATACTTTGTAGCAACACCTTTTGCAGAAATTACAGCTGAAAGTCTCTTGGGGTATGTCACTATAAGCGTGGCACATCTAGCCACTGGGATTTTTGCCCATTCTTCAAGGCAAAACTGCTCCAGCTCCTTCAAGTTGGATGGGTTCTGCTGGTGTCCAGCAATCTTTAAGTCATACCACAGATTCTCAATTGGATTGAGGTCTGGGCTTTGACTAGGCCATTCCTAGACATTTAAATGTTTCCCCTTAAAACACTTGAGTGTTGCTTTAGCAGTATGCTTAGGGTCATTGTCCTGCTGGAAGGTGAACCTCCGTCCCAGTCTGAAATCTCTGGAAGACTGAAACAGGTTTCTCTCAAGAATTTCCCTGTATTTAGCGCCATCCATTATTCCTTCAATTCTGACCCATTTCCCAGTCCCTGTCGATGAATTATATCCCCACAGCATGATGCTGCCACCACCATGCTTCACTGTGGGGATGGTGTTCTCGGGGTGATGAGAGGTGTTGGGTTTGCGCCAGACATAGTGTTTTCCTTGATGGCCAAAAAGCTCAATTGTAGTCTCATCTGACCAGAGTACCTTCTTCCATATGTTTGGGGAGTCTCCCACATGCCTTTTGGCGAACACCAAACGTGTTTGCTTATTTTTTTCTTTAAGCAATGGCTTTTTTCTGCCCACTCTTCCGTAAAGCCCAGCTCTCTGGAGTGTATGGCTTAAAGTGGTCCTATGGACAGATACTCCAATCTCCGCTGTGGAGCTTTGCAGCTCCTTCAGGGTTATCTTTGATCTCTTTGTTGCCTCTCTGATTAATGCCCTCCTTGCCTGGTCCGTGCGTTTAGGTGGGCGGCCCTCTCTTGGCAGGTTTGGTGTGGTGCCATATTCTTTCCATTTTTAAATAATGGATTCAATGGTGGGATGTTCAAAGTTTCTGAAATTTTTTTATAACCCAACCCTGATCTGTACTTCTCCAAAAAGAGATTGCACACAGGTGGACTTTATTTAACTAATTATGTGACATCTGACGGTAATTGGTTGCACCAGATCTCATTTAAGGGCTTTATATCAAAGGGGGTGAATACATATGCATGCACCACTTTTCCGTTATTTTTTTTCTAGATTTTTTTTTTAACAAGTCATTTTTTTTTCATTTAACTTCACCAATTTTGACTATTTTGTGTATATCCATTACAGGAAATCCAAATAAAAATCTATTTAAATTACAGGTTGTAATGCAACAAAATAGGGAAAATGCCAAGGTGGATGAATACTTTTGCAAGGCACTGTATAATATCAGATATACATTTTCAGGAAAATCAGGGATAGAGCTAGCTAGCTAGTAACATAATTTTTCCAAACCACCTGTATCTGTATCTCCATATTATATTGACATCTAGCTCTGACATCATCTCTACCCTATCAAAAGTAATGCATTTGTAACAAGAACAGTGAGTGTTGATGAGGATTAACAGTGCATTTGCTACTGGTGACATACAGTACATATACAAAAGTATGTGGACACCCCTTCAAATTAGTGGATTCGGCTATTTCAGCCACACCGTTGCTGACAGGTGTATAAAATCGAGCCATGCAATCTCCAAAGATACACATTGGCAGTAGAATGGTCTTCCTGAAGAGCTCAGTGACTTTCAACGTGGTACCGTCATAGGATGCCACCTTTCTAATAAGTCAGTTTGTAAGATGTCTGTCCTGCTAGAGCTGCCCTGGTCAACTGTAAGTGCTGGTATTGTGAAGTGGAAACGTTTAGGAGCAACAAACGGCTCAGCCGCGAAGTGGTAGGCCACACAAGCTCACAGAACGGGACCGCCAAGTGCTGAAGCGCGTAGCGCGTAAAAATTGTCTGTCCTCAGTTGTACCACTCACTTCAGAGATCCAAACTGCCTAACAAATCATCTGTCCTCGGTTGCAACACTCACTCCGAGTTCCAAACTGCGTCTGGAAGCAACGTCAGCACAATAACTGTCCGGCGGGAGCTTCATGAAATGGGTTTCCATGGCCGAGCAGCCGCACACAAGCCTACGATCACCATGCGCAATGCCAAGCGTCGGCTGGAGTGGTGTAAAGCTCGCCGCCATTGGACTCTGGAGCAGTGGAAACGCCTTCTCTCGTCTACATCTCAAGACATCAGTCAGGAAGTTAAAGCTTGGTCGCAAAAGGGTCTTCCAAATGGACAATGACCCCAAGCATACTTCCAAAGTTGTGGCAAAATGGCTTAAGGACAACAAAGTCAAGGTATTGGAGTGGCCATCACAAAGCCCTGACCTCAATCCTATAGAAAATGTGTGGGCAGAACTGAAAAAGCATGTGCAAGCAAGGAGGCCTACAAACCTGACTGAGTTACACCAGCTCTGTCATGAGGAATGGGCTAAAATTCACCCAACTTATTGTGGGAAGCTTGTGGAAGGCTACCCGAAACATTTGGCCCAAGTTAAACAATTTAAAGGCAATGCTACCAAATACTTATTGAGTGATGTAAACTTCTGACCCACTGGGAATGTGATGAAAGAAATAAAATCTGAAATGAATCATTCTCTCTACTATTATTCTGACACTTCACATTATTAAAATAAAGTGGAGATCCTAACTGACCTAAAACAGGATGTCAGGAATTGTGAAAAACTGAGTTTAAATGTATTTGGCTAAGGTGTATGTAAACTTCCGACTTCAACTGTATTCCTAACAGAAAACCTGACATGAGCATATTGGTCAAAAATGTTGTTTAGTAAAAACGATCCGAAAAAATGTGTTGGTACTTATTTATTTTGAACGAATGATTGAGTCAAAATAGCCTACTAAATAGGCCAGCCTAAACAAATTAAACTGCATAAATAAACTAGACAATTTAATAAATAAAACAAATCAATTAAAATAGCTAATGTCTTAAAAATAGATAGATAGATAGATAGATAGATAGATAGATAGATAGATAGATAGATAGATAGATAGATAGATAGATAGATAGATAGATAGATAGATAGATAGATAGATAGATAGATAGATAGATAGATAGATAGATAGATAGATAGATAGATAGATAGATAGATAGATAGATAGATAGATAGATAGATAGATAGATAGATAGATAGATAGATAGATAGATAGATAGATAGATAGATAGATAGATAGATAGATAGATAGATAGATACAGTGAGGGGAAAAAAGTATTTGATCCCCTGCTGATTTTGTACGTTTGCCCACTGACAAAGAAATGATCAGTCTATCATTTTAAAGGTAGCTTTATTTGAACAGTGAGAGACAGAATAACAACAACAAAATCCAGAAAAACGCATGTCAAAAATGTTATAAATTGATTTGCATTTTAATGAGGGAAATAAGTATTTGACCCCCTCTCAATCAGAAAGATTTCTGGCTCCCAGGTGTCTTTTATACAGGTAACGAGCTGAGATTAGAGCACACTCTTAAAGGGAGTGCTCCTAATCTCAGCTTGTTACCTGTATAAAAGACACCTGTCCACAGAAGCAATCAATCAATCAGATTCCAAACTCTCCACCATGGCCAAGACCAAAGAGCTCTCCAAGGATGTCAGGGACAAGATTGTAGACCTACACAAGGCTGGAATGGGCTACAAGACCATCGCCAAGGAGCTTGGTGATAAGGTGACAACAGTTGGTGTGATTATTCGCAAATGGAAGAAACACAAAAGAACTGTCAATCTCCCTCGGCCTGGGGCTCCATGCAAGATCTCACCTCGTGGAGTTGCAATGATCTTGAGAACGGTGAGGAATCAGCCCAGAACTACACGGGAGGATCTTGTCAATGATCTCAAGGCAGCTGGGACCATAGTCACCAAGAAAACAATTGGTAACACACTACGCCGTAAAGGACTGAAATCCTGCAGCGGCCGCAAGGTCCCCCTGCTCAAGAAAGCACATATACAGGCCCGTCTGAAGTTTGCCAATGAACATCTGAATGTTTCAGAGGAGAACTGGGTGAAAGTGTTGTGGTCAGATGAGACCAAAATCGAGCTCTTTGGCATCAACTCAACTCGCCGTGTTTGGAGGAGGAGGAATGCTGCCTATGACCCCAAGAACACCATCCCCACCGTCAAACATGGAGGTGGAAACATTATGCTTTGGGGTTGTTTTTCTGCTAAGGGGACATGACAACTTCACCGCATCAAAGGGACGATGGACGGGGCCATGTACCGTAAAATCTTGGGTGAGAACCTCCTTCCCTCAGCCAGGGCATTGAAAATGGGTCGTGGATGGGTATTCCAGCATGACAATGACCCAAAACACACGGCCAAGGCAACAAAGGATTGGCTCAAGAAGAAGCACATTAAGGTCCTGGAGTGGCCTAGCTAGTACCGGTACCAGTACCAGATCAGCACTCTAATAGAACTGATTTTTTGCTTCTCTCAGATTATGCGCTGTGTGGTTCTGCGATGCTCGGCTGCAGGTTGACAGGTTTTAATGGGACGGCATTTCCATTTCAGAGCGGATGCATGCGGCGACATGGCGGGGTGGGAGGACGGGAGACAGGACAAAGCGAGGGGGAGAGAGAAAGAGACGTAGTACAAAGAGAATGGTACGGAGCGCTGTCAGCTTTAATAACGTAGTGAGGACGGGACAGGGAGCAGGCAAGCGACACACACACACGGACACAGACAGACACAGACACACAGACACACAGACACACGGACACACACAGACACAGACACACAGACACACAGACACACAGACACACACAGACACAGACACACGGACACACACAGACACAGACACACAGACACACAGACACAGACACAGACACACAGACACACAGACACACAGACACACAGACACACACAGACACAGACACACGGACACACACAGACACACAGACACACAGACACACACAGACATACACAGACATACACAGATACACGCAGCCAGGCTGGATGGTTCTAGATTTTAGTCGCGCTGGTCAGTATGCATTGGTTGAAGCTCAGTGTTAAATTCAAATCTCCCTACCATCATATCTAAGCCAATGATGAACACTCGCAAATCAACTCTATTGGATGTATACAACACACTCACCGCATCTCCTCCTGAGCGGTCCGGCCATTACCGAGAACCACCGGATCTTTTAACAGAGTTGTTAACAATTGAGTTGTCCGAGTATTTTCTGTGCCTACCTAGCTCAAATTCTAGACGTCAGAATAAAACAAGACTATAGCGTCCATAAAGTGACCATTTGGACTCAAAAAAATATGGATTGACTAAGTTTGTAGGTACGACAGTTTTTTATGAAATGTATAATTTATCTCTCTCACGTGCTCATTTCTGTCCAGTAAGAACCAACAATGTGTTACTTTTTTTTTAGCATTTCTGACAATACTAACAATTTTTCAGCCAACGGTGGGTCACCGACTTGACAAAAGTGATCCGCTCGAACGGCTACACTATCTAGCTACTTCCCTCTCTTCCTGCGGCCAGCGGGAGTGAAGGACATGGTGCTCAGTGTTGCAAACCGCGTGGCTTGCTCAGCATTGCAGCCCACAGTGCAGGCGACTGCCGCCTGACTGAACCTTGCATCATAAATAACCACTCATTATTATTAGTAGATACGTTTTGATCCTCTTGTACACAGACATCCAGATGGCTACTACCAATGATGTATATAAAACCCTGGATTGCTGATGCTATGTATTGGGCCATTGAGAGGCTTTGAAGCCACCGATCTGCCATATTGCGTGCAGTGTCTGTTTACCATGCTAATGTTAGCTAACTCTCTCTTCCCCTGTGTTGCACTATTGAGGTTGTGTTGCTAGTTAACTGATAACAAAACGATGGCACATTAATAATGCTAGCTGTGGCTTCAGCGACTTGAACCAGGACTGTAATTTGAGCAGTGAGGTTAATTTCTCTCCCCCTTCTCTCTGCTTGTTCCAGGTTGAAGGACATCCCACCCTGACACCCTGTAGGTGTAAAGAAGTTGTTGGGATCCTCCCAGCCACCAGGATAATCACCATATCCCAGGATATTATTCAGGAGTATGCAACATCAATGTTAGATAGAAATAGAATCACCCATGTTATTGTTTATCATGCAGATTTGTCAGGACATTGTAATTTATGAAGCTCATTCTAAAATACGGACGTGATTTTCTGTCCCAGGGATTGACTGGGACAAGTCTTCAATATAGACCAAAATTAGTTTAAATATGTGTTAGTGAAGGACTGGAACAAAACCCTGTAAACTCCTGTCCTGTGTATAAGAGGTCATGACTCAATTTGCCCTCATGTTCTGAACTAGTTTATGAATGTTGGAGGTTTATAATAATAATATAATATTCCATTTAGCAGACGCTTTTATCCAAAGCGACTTACAGTCATGCGTGCATACACTTTTTTTTTAAATTCTTTTTTTGTGTATGGGTGGTCCCGGGGATCGAACCCACTACCCTGGCGTTACAAGCGCCGTGCTCTACCAGCTGAGCTACAGAGGACCAGATGTCCCTCACTTGGGAAATAGTTATTTTGCATAGTGGACTGTGTTTTAAGGACTCATGCACAGATACACGAAAACCAATACAAATGTTAACATTTATTCAAAATTACAAGTGTTGATGTTTCTGGTTTTGAGGCTTGGGCATCTGGTGCCTGTTGTTCATCTGTCTAATACCCTGCAAGGAGAGGGAAAGGCATCAATAATATGACAAAGCTGTATTCATTTCATTTAATATATATTCCTGTTTGATATGCATTTATGTAATTATATAGGACATATTTTCCTTAATCACAGGCCAGTATTTGTTTTGTATCCAATGAATGTAGCTTAAATTAGGATGAAGTAGCCCAGAATTTCTTTTTATGATGTCTTTATTCGCAAACTGGTTTAACAGGGAAGTTTTTTTAAACGTATTTTTACTGACCAGAATATGACGTCTTTTTCTAACCACCATAATTGTGACCTCTATCTGACCACTGTATTATGTGCTGTATTTTGTAGCCTACTGGTCATAGTTAAGACCTCCTCATAACCTGGTAATGACCACCTGACTACAGTTTATTACCTACACTCTTAGAAAAAAAGGTTCCAAAAGGGTTCTTCAGCTGTCCCAACAGAAGAACCGTTTTTGGTTCCACGTAGAACCCTTTTGGGTTCCATGTATAACGCTCTGTTGAAAGGATCCTACATAGAACCTAAAAGAGATCTACCTGAAACCGAAAAGGGTTCTTCAAAGGGTTGTCCTATATGGACAGCCAATTAACCCTTTTTTAGGTTCTACAGACGTGGTCAAACGTTTTGAGAATGACACAAGTATTGGTCTTCACAAAGTGCTTCAGTGTTATGAGATATTTTTGTCAGATGTAACTATGGTATACTGAAGTATAATTACAAGCATTCCATAAGTGTCAAAGGCTTTTATTGACAATTACATTAAGTTTATGCAAAGAGTCAATATTTGCAGTGTTGACCCTTCTTTTTCAAGACCTCTGCAATCCGCCCTGGCATGTTGTCAATTAACTTCTGGGCCACATCCTGACTGATGGCAGCTCATTATTGCATAATCAATGCTTGGAGTTTGTCAGAATTTGTGGGGTTTTGTTTGTTTGATTGACCACAAGTTCTCAATGGGATTAAGGTCTGGGGAGTTTCCTGGCCATGGACCCAAAATGTCGATGTTTTGTTCCCCGAGCCACTTAGTTATCACTTTTGCCTTATGGCAAGGTGCTCCATCATGCTGGAAAAGGCATTGGTCATCACCAAACTGTTCTTGGATGGTTGGGAGAAGTCGTTCTCGGAGGATGTGTTGGTACCATTCTTTATTCATGGCTGTGTTCTTAGGCAAAATTGTGAGTGAGCCCACTCCCTTGGCTGAGAAGCAACCCCACACATGAATGGTCTCAGGATGCTTTACTGTTGGCATGACACAGGACTGATGGTAGCGCTCACCTTGTCTTCTACTTATTTTCCACCATCATTTGCAAATAAATTCATTAAAAATCCTTCAATGTGATTTTCTGGATTTTTTTTCCTCATTTTGTCTGTCATAGTTGACGTGTACCTATGATGAAAATTACAGGCCTCTCTCATCTTTTTAAGTGGGAGAACTTGCACAATTGGTGGCTGACTAAATACTTTTTTTCCCCACTGTAGCTCTTACCCAGCTGGTTAGTAGGAATCAATACACATTGAAGATCAGAGTATCAAACAGAAAAATTAAAACGTTGCACACAACTTACTGTCAATGACTATGGATTTAAGGAGGGGGTGGTTTTGCTCTCTCCTTCACCTGGCATGTGGCAGAATAGGTGAGTGGGTGGAGGTCATGCATCAGGCCATTGACATGTTTCAGAAACTGTAAAGACATACAGTGGCTTGCGAAAGTATTCATCCCCCTTGGCGTTTTTACTATTTTGTTGCATTACAACATTGGGGCACCAATCTAAGTGTCACATGATCTCAGCATATATACACCTGTTCTGAAAGGCCCCAGAGTCTGCAACACCACTAAGCAAGGGGCACCACCAAGCAAGCGACACCATGAAGACCAAGGAGCTCTCCATACAGTTCTTGGACAAAGTTGTGGAGAAGTACAGATCAGGGTTGGGTTATAAAACAAATATCAGAAACTTTGAACATCCCACGGAGCACCATTAAATCCATTATTAAAAAACAAAGAGACCAAAGATAACCCTGAAGGAGCTGCAAAGCTCCACAGCGGAGATTGGAGTATCTCTCCATAGGACCACTTTAAACCGTATACTCCACAGAGCTGGGCTTTACGGAAGAGTGGCCAGAAAAAAGCCATTGCTTAAAGAAAAAAGAGATTTGATACTAGGATGGAAGTTCACCTTCCAGCAGGACAATGACCCTAAGCATATTGCTAAAGCAACACTCAAGTGATTTAAGGGGAAACATTTAAATGTCTTGGAATGGCCAGGGGCATTGGTATACACAATGTAAGTAACCTAATGTATGTCCCTCTAACTGCCCTGAATGCCTCTGCTGATCCTACAGCTATGGTATGCAGTAATCATGCCTATGAACCATATTTATGCTGTTAGCACTGAAGCAGTGTGCCCTAGGAGGAAGTCCACTGTGTGAAGCTCACCCTGCACCAACATAAATAACATTATAATATCTACTTCTGCTAAGCTTCCCAGTAAAGCAATGAAAACAAGCAAGCATCCCAGAAAAGTGCTCAACATAGCCCACGTTAACAATGCGTGTGTGTGTGTGTGTGTCTGTGTGTTTGTGTGTGTGTGTGTGTGTCTGTGTCTGTGTCTGTGTGTGTGTATGTGTGTGTTGTCTCTCTAGCTCAGATCCTGAGGGCAGGTGTTGTAGGTGTTCACTCAGAACAGAAGGAATAATGGGGGATTGTAAAGCCCTCCGTATAGAACACTCGTTGCTCTCTCTGACATTCTGAAAAAGTTTTATAATTTTGTAAGGTTGAAGCTCAGAGATCTCAGAGATCAGAGAGGTCAGTGGTTTTCCCTTCTGGTAGTAAAGGAAGAGGAGTTTAATAAAAAAGAGGAAAATATCAGCGGTTAATCTGGCCATTCATAAGGTGGCCCAGGGAGACAAACATTATCAGCAGGGTCAGAACAGCAAAGACCTCCCCGGGAGATTGGGAGGGGGGGATGGAGGGGGAGGGAGGGAGGGGAGGAGGGATGGGAGGAAGGGGGAGGGAGGGAGGAAAGGAGAGGGAGGGAGGGAGGGAGGGAGGGAGGGAGGGAGGGAGGGAGGGAGGGAGGGAGGGAGGGAGGGAGGGAGGGAGGGAGGGAGGGAGATGGAGGGAGGGAGGAAGGGGGAGTGAGGGAGAGAGTAGAAACGGCCAGCTAGTTTACAGTACTATGAGGTCCAGCTGGCCCCAAGACTCTCTCTTCTCTCTCTTCTCCTATCTAGTATCGAGAGGAGGCGGTCCTGAGGGGTAGGGGGGCATTGAATCGAGATGAGAGAGGCTAGAGAGGAGGGGAGATGCGAGCCTGGGGTAGAGAGAGGCGATATGAGAGAGGAGAGAGAGAGAGAGCGATAGATATCAGCTAGGCGAAGAGAGCAGAAAAGCGAAATCGCGAGAGAGACTAGAGAGTCGCTCTCTCGCTTGCGCTGCTATCTCTACTCTCCCTCTATTCGATCTCTTCTCTGCTCGTTATCTTCTTCTCTCTATTATCTCTCTTCTCTTCTTCTCTCTCTCTCTCTCTCTCTCTCTCTGTGTCTCTCTCTTCTCTCTTCTCTCTCTTCTCTCTCTTCTCTTCTTTATCTCTTCAAAGAGAGAGCTCCACAGCCAGACCTGACAGGTACATCATTCACTAAAATACTTCTTCAGTAACGGTCCATCCGAGCTGGGACCCACACACACACTCCCCGACAGGTCTAAAGAAGCATGATATGAAGAAAATGTAGTGTATTTCAGAAGAACAGAATAGCATACTCTGAGTTGTCCTAATGTTAGGCCCTGATCTGGCTATGCCATATGGCTGTGGGCTACACTAGTTCACTTAGCAGACAAGATTTGCTTAGAATTCCGTGGCATTATTTTATATTATTTAATAGTATGAAGAATACAATTGAACAAAGCTGAATAAAATATAAATATTTTCTCCAAATGATTTGAGGGAGTGCGCACATGCGACTATTCTGTGTTGAGCGGTTAACAAAGAAATAGGTCCTCCTATATGCTTAATTTAGAGTTATTTATGTAACTTTAGTTGTTCTAACGTTGGGCTATATGTTTTGATTTGTATTACATTGTAAGGCTCTAATGATGATTTGAAAAAAGTTGCTTGAAAGGCATGAGCTCTGCTTTGTTTTTTGCGCAGGCTGTACACACTTCATCAGTCTCTCATTCACAATTTGACAAACACTTGATAATGTCTTGAATTTCATGGCGGCGTCCCCTTTGTGGCCGTAATGCACCCTAAATAAATCCATACCTTTTGCGGCCAGTGGCCGTTGTGCCCTTGGCCCGGAATGCTGCTTTGTGCCCTTCTCCCTGAGTGCTGCGCGCTCCGAAGCACCTCTCACTCACACGGCTCTCCATCACGTGATCGGGTCTTTCTCACAGGCTACAAGGGAAGACAGACAGATCAGGGACGCAACTGCGCGTGTCCTTATCCAATTCTGAGGTGCTTATTAAAGATATTGGAAGAACTGTCCACATTTACTTTTCGTCAGCCAACAAGATGAGTAGGCCTAACGAACAGCAAAAGCGCTAGCCTATGTCAATCTACTATCCCCCATAGTACAAAGGTTGACCTATTATATTCTGTGTGAGAAATAAATATTCCAAACATAGTCTGTGACAGTTGTGGGATGCGATAGATCCCAAATTAATACAACCACTAGCATAAAAAAAAACTGTTTTACGCAATGTGGCTGACACAACAGAACAGAAACGTTTAGCTTAAAATGTTGATAAACTATTAGGCTATTTATTCACATTATAAGCACAGCAATGCACACACAGCAGTAGGCTATAAGCGGCAAAGGGTGGCTATTTGAAGAATCTAAAATCTAAAATATATTTGTATTTGTTTAACACGTTTTGGGTTACTACATGATTCCATATGTGTTATTTCATAGTTTTGATGTAGAAAATAGTAAAAATAAAGAAAAACCCTATAATGAGTAGGTGTGTTCAAACTTTTGACTGGCACTGTATATACTGCATGGACATCAAACATCTCATTCCAAAAACACCTTTGGAGTTGGTCCCCCTTTTGCTGCAATAACAGCCTCCACTCTTCTTGGAAGGCTTTTCACTAGATGTTGAAACATTGCTGCCGGGACTTGCTTCCATTCAGCCAAAAGAGCATTAGTGAGGTCCGGCACTGATGTTGGGCGATTAGGCCTGGCTCGCAGTCGGCGTTCCAATTCATCCCAAAGGTGTTCGATGGGGTTGAGGTCAGGGCTCTGTTTAGGCCAGTCAAGTTCTTCCACACCGATCTCGACAAACCATTTCTGTATCGACCTCGCTTTGTGCATCAGGGCATTGTCATGCTATAACAGGAAAGGGCCTTCCCCAAAGTGTTGCCACAAAGTTGGAAGAACAGAATCGTCTAGAATGTCATTGTATGCTGTAGCGTTAACATATCCCTTCACTGGAACTAAGGGGCCTAGCCCAAACCATGAAAAACAGCCACAGACCATTATTCCTCATCCACCAAACAATACAGTTGGCACTATGCATTGGGCAGGTAGCGTTCTCCTGGCATCCGCCAAACCCAGATTAGTCCGTCGGACTGCCAGATGGTGAAGCGTGATTAATCACTCCAGAGAACGTGTTTCCACTGCTCCAGAGTCCAATGGTGGCAAGCTTTACACCACTCCAGCCGACACTTGGCATTGCACATGGCGACCTTAAGCTTGGAAACCCATTTCATGAAGCTTTTATGAAGCAATTATTGTGCTGACGTTGCTTCCAGGGGCAGTTTGGAACTCTGTAGTGAGTGTTGCAACCGAGGACAGACGCGCTACGCACTTCAGCGGACCCGTTCTGTCAGCTTGTGTGGCCTACCACTTCGCGGCTGAGCCGTTGTTGCTCCTAAACGTTTCCACTTCACAATAACAGCACTTACAGTTGACCGGGGCAGATCTAGCAGGGCAGAAATTTGACGAACTGACTTGTTGGAAAGGTGGCATCCTATGACGGTGCCACGTTGAAGTCACTGAGCTCTTCAGTAAGGCCAGTGTTTGTCTATGGAGACTGCATGGCTGTGTGCTTGATTTTATACACCTGTCAGCAACGGGTGTGGCTAAAAAAGCCGAATCCACATATTTGAAGGGGTGTCCATAAATAAATATATATATATATATATATATATATATATATATAAGCTGGAAGTAGAAGCCTAAGTGTTGTTGTCCATTAGTTTACTCCAATTAGGGGAGGGGTGGTGGGGTTAGGGGAACATAATAAAGGAAAATATAGAAGCAGAAAAAGAAGAAAAAAATATTATTTTGTTCCCCCAACCCCTCCCCTAATTGGAGTAAACAAATGGACAACAACACTTAGGCTTCTACTTCCAGCTTACACATACTATATACACAGAGTATTTTACATTTTAGTCATTTAGCAGACGCTCTTATCCAGAGCGACTTACAGGAGCAATTAGGGCTAAGTGCCTTGCTCAAGGGCACATCGACAGATTTTTCTCCTAGTCGGCTCAGGGATTAGAACCAGCGACCTTTCGGTTACTGGCACAACGCTCTTAACCACTAAGCTACCTGCCATTTTATGGACTCAGTGTATTTTAGTTATCTTTTGTTTGTTTTTCATCCCGTCCTTCAGCTACCCTTGACCCCTCCCATCTACCTCTGAAGACCATCCAATTTTGATTTCTATTTGCCATATATATTTAACTTTGCTGTTTCACAAAAGTTCTGAACCGACAGTGCCTTCGGAAAGCACTCAGACCCCTTGACTTTTTCCACATTTTATTTACGTTACAGCCTTATTCTAAAATTGATTAAATAAAACAAAATCCTCAGCAGTCTACAAACAATATCCCATAATGACGAAGCGAAAACAGTTTTTTATAAATTTTTGCAAATGTATTAAAAATAAAAACTTGAAATACCTTGTTTACATAAGTATTCAGACCCTTTGATATGAGAAATGAAATTGAGCTCAGGTGCATCCTGTTTCCATTGATCATCCTTGAGATGTTTCTGCAACTTGATTGGAGTCCACCTGCGGTAAATTCAATTGATTGGACATGATTTGAAAAGTCACACACCTTTCTATATAAGGTCCCACAGTTGACAGTGCATGTCGGAGCATAAACCGAGCCATGAGGTCGATGGAATTGTCCGTAGAGCTCTGAGACAGGATTGTGTCGAGGCACAGATCTGGGGAAGGGTACCAACACATTTCTGCAGCATTGAAGGTCCCCAACAACACAGTGGCCTCCATCATTCTTAAATTGAACCACCAAGACTCTTCCTAGAGCTGGCCGCCCGGCCAAACTGAGCAATCAAGGGAGAAGGGCCTCGGTCAGGGAGGTGACCAAGAACCCAATGTTCACTCTGACAGAGCTCCAGAGTTCCTCTGTGGGGATGGGAGAACCTTCCAGAAGGACAACCATCTCTGCAGCGCTCCACCAATCAGGCCTTTATGGTAGAGTGGCCAGATGGAAGCCACTCCTCAGTAAAAGGCACATGACAGCCGCTTGGAGTTTGCCAAAAGACTCTCAGACAATGAGAAACAAGATTCTCTGGTCTGATAAAACCAAGATTGAACTCTTTGGCCTGAATGCCAACCGTCACGTTTGGAGAAAACCATACCAAATCTTTTCAGCCTCCTGAGGGGGAAGAAGCATTGTCAATTGAGTGATCTGCATTGTCGTGCCCTCTTCACGACTGTGTTGTTGTGTGTGGACCATGATAGATCCTTAGTGATGTGGACACCAAGGAACTTGAAGCTCTCGACCCGCTCCACTACAGCCCCGTCGATGAGAATGGGGGCGTGCTCGGCCCTCTGTTTCCTGTAGTCCACGATCCACCTGCCTGTCATACTCTCCATCCTAGAAACGGAGCAGAAAGAACATATCAACACCCACAACAGGCACATGGCCAATCAGAACATGGCCAATCCAAGTCACGTAGGACAGATCACTCAATTGACTCAATCAGCTGTGCGTGTGTGTCTGTCTGACTCCCTCCCTGCGTGCCTGTTTGTCTATCTCGCTGCCTGCCTGTCTGCCTGTCTCCCTGCCTGCCTGTCTGACTCCTTGCCTGTCTGCCTGTATCCCTGCCTGTCTGCCTGTCTCCCTGCCTGCCTGTCTCCCTGCCTGCCTGTCTGACTCCTTGCCTGTCTGCCTGTCTCCCTGCCTGTCTGCCTGTCTCCCTGCCTGCCTGCCTGCCTGTCTCCCTGCCTGCCTGTCTGACTCCTTGCCTGTCTGCCTGTCTCCCTGCCTGCCTGTCTGTCTCCCTGCCTGCCTGTCTGTCTCCCTGCCTGCCTGCCTGCCTGTCTGCCTGCCTGTCTGTCTCCCTGCCTGCCTGTCTGCCTGTCTGTCTCCCTGCCTGCCTGCCTGCCTGCCTGCCTGCCTGCCTGTCTGCCTGCCTGTCTGTCTCCCTGCCTGCCTGTCTGCCTGTCTCCCTCCCTGCCTGTCTGTCTCCCTGCCTGCCTGTCTGTCTCCCTGCCTGCCTGTCTGCCTGTCTCCCTCCCTGCCTGTCTGTCTCCCTGCCTGCCTGTCTGTCTCCCTGCCTGCCTGCCTGTCTGCCTGTCTGTCTCCCTGCCTGCCTGCCTGCCTGTCTGCCTGCCTGCCTGTCTGTCTCCCTGCCTGCCTGTCTGCCTCCCTGCCTGTCTTTCTGTCTGTCTCCCTGCCTGTCTCCCTGCCTGCCTGTCTGTCTGTCTGTCTGTCTCTCTCCCTGCCTGTCTGTCTGCCTGTCTCCCTGCCTGCCTGTCTCCCTGCCTGCCTGTCTTTCTCCCTGCCTGCCTACCTGTCTGCCTGTCTGTCTCCCTGCCTGTCTGTCTGCCTGTAATGTTTGTCAGTCCTTCCGTCCGTCCTTCCGTCTGTCCGTCCATCCATATTCCTCAGTGTGTTTATAAAGTACGCCCCGTTTGGAAGCAGGAATGTCGTCCTCATAATCTGTGTCACCTGTCTTAATAATTAACCGTCCAGCTGATGTGTTGTTCCCAGCGCGGCTCCACAGTGTGTGTGTGTGTGTGTGTGTGTGTGTGTGTGTGTGTGTGTGTGTGTGTGTGTGTGTGTGTCCTAGTTCGGCTCCAGAGACAGACAGATGGAGGTATTAATCAGTAATAAATCCTCCACTGAGCATTACTCCCAAAGTTATTAATGAGAACCCATATTTATACTTTTACTTTCTGATGAATTTACTGCTTATTATTCAGTATTCCTCTTTATTTTTTAAACAACTTTTTAACTTTTCTCTCTTTATTAGTTACACTGGGAAGTCAGACAGTTACATGAGGAAACTGAATATCTACATAGAAAATATGTTGAAGACAATGATATAACACACGGTGCATAAAATAATAACGTCTCAAATGCAGTTGGTGGGTATTTATTGGCTAACACCACATTGTCACACTGTGATAGCGGAATGTGACGTGATAATTATGGTACGTGGTTGTTGTTGTTGTTGTTGTTTAGGGGGAACAAACGTGTCATTTTTAGATTTGGGAGGATTAGAAGGGCTGAGAGAAGATGAATATAACAGAACCTTCTCTACTCTCTCAATCTCTTGTTATCTATATTTTGATGGCTCTTTCTCTATCTTATCTATATTCCTCTCTGCTATGGTTCTTATTGTCTATCTACTCTCGGTCTTGCTGTGTGTATCTGATGATATCTTATCTATGTACTAGCTGTCTAGTTTGCTAGGTATATCTATCTCTGTGATCTTACTCTATGTTTCGATAGATACAAGAGTAGATATGAAGAGAGTAGTCAGATGAGCGACGATATATATAGTACGACTAGATGAGTAGAGTATAGAGATGTAGATGATGAAGAGATAATAGAAGAGTAGTCTATGTAAGAAATGATCGTAGAGAGAGGAGCTTATATCGTAGATAGATAATACTCTCTATTATATAAGTACTCTCATCTCATCTCTCTCTGTCTATATCTCCTCATATTCCTGCTTCTCTATCTCGTCTCTCATCTGCTCTCTTCTCTTCTCTCTGTCTCTCTCTCTGTATCTGTCTATCTCTCCTACATCTGCTATCGGTCTCTCTACTCTCTCATCTCTCTATCTATCTCTCTCTTCTTCTCTCTCTCTTCTGGTCTCTCTTCTCTATCTCTTCTCTCCTCTCTATCTCTCTTCTCTCTCTCTCTCTATCTCTCTCTCTCTCTCTCATCTCTCTCTCTCTCTCTCTCTCTCTCTCTCTCTCCTCTCCTCTCTGTCTCTCTCTCTCTGTCTCTCTGTCTCTCTCTCTCTCTCTCTCTCTCTTCTTTCACCTGTAAAGTTGTCAAACCATTTCACCGGTAAAGTTGTCAAACCATTTCACCTGTAAAGTTATCAAATCATTTCACCTGTAAAGTTATCAAACCATTTCACCTGTAAAGTTGTCAAACCATTTCACCTGTAAAGTTATCAAACCATTTCACCTGTAAAGTTATCAAACCTTTTCACCTGTAAAGTTGTCAAACCATTTCACCTGTAAAGTTTTCAAACCATTTCACCTGTAAAGTTATCAAACCATTTCACCTGTAAAGTTGTCAAACCATTTCACCTGGAAAGTTATCAAACCATTTCACCTGGAAAGTTATCAAACCATTTCACCTGTAAAGACATTCTCTCATGTCTGAGATATTATCTGAAAGGTAGATATTAAATCAGAGACGGAGAGAATGAAGTGTAACAGCTTGAATTGACTGCTTCATAATGTAAATTAAATAGTTGAGCTTCAAAAGAAAGCCTTCAGTGGGGTTCATGGCTGATCAGAATACATTGGAATGCCCCACATACACTCAAAGATTGAAATGAAATATTCAGCTATTTAATTTGAGAATTTCTTTCTCTCTCTCTCTCTTTCAAGCTCTCTGGAGAAAAAAAGAAAAAGATCCTACATATTATTAATGTACTGTAAAATGTAGCTGGAAGGTTATGTGAGATCGATCAGTTCTAAGACTGCGGGTGTCTATATTCTAGCTGTCTCATCTTTCCTCAAGCTGGAAATATTTCTGCTCTCTCTTAACAGAACGTCAGCTGTAGAACATAGAAATCAGCTCCGGGTTTCATATTATTAATTTACCATCCTTAATGTAAATGTAAATGTACATTACATAGGATGGTAATCTAGGTTTGTACCTGTAGACCTTCCATCACTATGAAGAAAAACAATGCACAGTACAGTAATTGAGTGCATTGAGACGTCAAGTTGTTTGTGATGTTCTGATGTGATGATGTGACTCAGTTGGTAGAGCACAGTGCTTGTAATGTTAGGGTTGTGGGTTCAATTCCCATAGGGGACCAGTATGAGAAAATATTTGCTCACTACTGTAAGTTGTTCTGGATAAGAGTGTGCACTACTACAGTAGCATACTTCAATGTAAAATATAAACTGTTAAGCTGTTAAATTAGACTGTAAAGCGGTATTATAAACCGCGCAGCCTGTGATATTGCAAAACTTGAAATATATATAGCCTTTCTATTTACTAGGATAATAGGTGCAATTAAATGAGAAATGAACACGGTAATTTGTTGTATGGCTCCTTCGGGAATATGAACCCATTACCGCCAGAATAGGTGAGGAATGTATTCTAAAATAGTAAAAAGATTCCTATGTCTAATTATTTTAGATTTAAAAAATAAAGCACAGATTGTTGCTATTCTCACTAACAGTAAATGTCTGCATTCTTGTTAATATGTTTTCCTGTTTTTTTTTTTTATGACAAAAGCTGTTCATCACATTACTGATTTGAACAAAATACTTACTTGCCAGCTTGATACACAATATTTCAATCACAAGCAGATGTGCATACACATTGTCTAAATACCAGGTAGAACAAACACGTGTCTCTAATTAGGAATTACATCAGATCTCTTCATTGCATTTGTATCTGGAACATTCCTAACGTTTTGCTGAAACATGCCTCTGGTGGTAGTGTTGCTTGTTTCTGAAACATGGCCCAGGTGGTAGTGTTGCTTGTTTCTGAAACATGGCCCAGGTGGTAGTGTTGCTTGTTTCTGAAACATGGCCCAGGTGGTAGTGTTGCTGTTTCTGAAACATGGCCCAGGTGGTAGTGTTGCTTGTTTCTGAAACATGGCCCAGGTGGGTAGTGTTGCTTGTTTCTGAAACATGGCCCAGGTGGTAGTGTTGCTTGTTTCGAAACATGGCCCAGGTGGTAGTGTTGCTTGTTTCTGAAACATGGCCAGGTGGTAGTGTGCTTTGTTTCTGAAACATGGCCAGGTGGTAGTGTTGCTTGTTTCTGAAACAGGGCCCAGGTGGTAGTGTTGCTTGTTTCTGAAACATGGCCCCAGGTGGTAGTGTGCTTGTTTCTGAAAACAGGCCCAGGTGGGTAGTGTTGCTTGTTTCTGAAACATGGCCCAGGTGGTAGTGTTGCTTGTTTCTGAAACATGGCCCAGGTGGTAGTGTTGCTTGTTTCTGAAACATGGCCCAGGTGGTAGTGTTGCTTGTTTCTGAAACATGGCCCAGGTGGTAGTGTTGCTTGTTTCTGAAACATGGCCCCAGGGTGGTAGTGTTTGCTGTTTCTGAAAACATGGCCCATGTTGGTAGTGTTGCTTGTTTCTGAAACATGGCCCAGGTGGTAGTGTTGCTTGTTTCTGAAAACATGGCCCAGGTGGTAGTGTTGCTTGTTTCTGAAACATGGCCAGGTGGTAGTGTTGCTTGTTTCCTGAAACATGGTCAGGTGGTAGTGTTGCTTGTTTCTGAAACATGGCCCAGGTGGTAGTGTTGCTTGTTTCTGAAACATGGCCCATGTGGTAGTGTGCTTGTTCTGAAACATGGCCCAGGTGGTAGTGTTGCTTGTTTCTGAAACATGGCCCAGGTGGTAGTGTTGCTTGTTTCTGAAACATGGTCCAGGTGGTAGTGTTGCTTGTTTCTGAAACATGGCCCAGGTGGTAGTGTTGCTTGTTTCTGAAACATGGCCCAGGTGGTAGTGTTGCTTGTTTCTGAAACATGGCCCAGGTGGTAGTGTTGCTTGTTTCTGAAACATGGCCCAGGTGGTAGTGTTGCTTGTTTCTGAAACATGGCCCAGGTGGTAGTGTTGCTTGTTTCTGAAACATGGCCCAGGTGGTAGTGTTGCTTGTTTCTGAAACATGGTCCAGGTGGTAGTGTTGCTTCTGATTGAAACATACTCAGAACATGGTGGCCACATTCTGAGAATATCAGACATGTTTATATTTACAGTAGCATGTCTGTACTTTCTCACATTTGTCATTTACCCAATGAGGATGCCAGTTATACCAAAACAACACACAACACAGAGTTCCATCTCCAAGTTTTAATGTGGAAAAACAGACATGTTGCAATGTACTTTCACTTTTTTTTTGTCACGTGCACAAGTACAGTGAAATGCATTTCTTGCAAGCTCTAAACCCAACAATGCAGTAATCAATATCAATGTAGCACAAAAAATAACAAGGTAGAACAAAAACACAGGATAAATAAAAATAAGAAGAACAGGAGAAAGTAAGAAGCTACAGTTGAAGTCGGAAGTTTACATACACCTTAGCCAAATACATTTAAACTCAGTTTTTCACAATTCCTGACATTTAATCCTAGTAAGGATTCCCTGGCTTTGTGATGGCCACTCCAATACCTTGACTTTGTTGTCCTTAGGCCATTTTGCCACAACTTTGGAAGTATGCTTGGGGTCATTGTCCATATGAAAGACCCATTTGCGACCAAGCTTCAACTTCCTGAGTGATGTCTTGAGATGTTGCTTCAATAAATCCAAATAATTTTCCTTCCTCAAGATGCCATCTATTTTGTGAAGTGCACCAGTCCCTCCTGCAGCAAAGCACTCCCACAGCATGATGCTGCCACCCCTGTCCTTCACAGTTGGGATGGTGTTCTTCGGCTTGCAAGCCAACCCCTTTTTCCTCCAAACATAACGATGGTCATTATGGCCAAACAGTTATATTTTTGTTTCGTCAGACCAGAGGACATTTCTCCAAAAAGTACGATCTTCGTCCCCATGTGCAGTTGCAAACCGTGGTCTGGCTTTTTTATGCCGGTTTTGGAGCAGTGGCTTCTTCCTTGCTGAGCGGTATTTCAGGTTATGTCGATATAGGACTCGTTTTACTGTGGATATAGATACTTTTGTACCTGTTTCCTCCAGCATCTTCACAAGGTCCTTTGCTGTTGTTCTGGGATTGATTTGCACTTTTCGCACCAAAGTACGTTCATCTCTAGGAGACAGAATGGGTCTCCTTCCTGAGCGGTACGACGGCTGCGTGGTCCCATGGTGTTTATACTTGCGTACTATTGTTTGTACAGATGAATGTGGTAACATCAGGCGTTTGGAAATTGCTCCCAAGGATGAACCAGACTTGGCTGATTTCTTTTGATTTTCCCATGATGTCAAGCAAAGAGGCACTGAGTATGAAGGTAGGCCTTGAAATACATCCACAGGTACACCTCCAATTGACTCAAAAGATGTCAATTAGCCTACCAGAAGCTTCTAAAGCCATGACATTTTTTTCTGGAATTTTCCAAGCTTTTTAAAGGCACAGTTAACTTAGTGTATGTAAACTTCTGACCCCACTGGAATTGTGATACAGTGAATTATAAGTGAAATAATCTGTCTGTAAACTATTGTTTTTTTTTATCTTTGCTTAATATGGTATTGAACTGACCCTGTATAAAGTATGGTATTGAACTAACCCTGTATATAGTATGGTATTGAACTGACCCTGTATATAGTATGGTATTGAACTGACCCTGTATATAGTATGGTATTGGAACTAACCCTATACAGTGGGGAGAACAAGTATTTGATACACTGCCGATTTAGCAGGTTTTCCTACTTACAAAGCATGTAGAGGTCTGTCATTTTTATCATAGGTACACTTCAACTGTGAGAGACGGAATCTAAAACAAAAATCCAGAAAATCACATTGTATGATTTTTAAGTAATTCATTTGCATTTCATTGCATGACATAAGTATTTGATCACCTACCAACCAGTAAGAATTCCGGCTCTCAATCCCCACTGTATATACAGTTGAAGTCAGAAGTTTACATACACTTAGGTTGGAGTCATTAAAACTTGTTTTTCCAACCACTCCACAAATATCTTGTTAACAAACTATAGTTTTGGCAAGTCGGTTAGGACATCTACTTTGTGCATGGCACAAGTAATTTTTCCTACAATTGTTTACAGACAGATTATTTCACTTATAATTCACTGTATCACAATTCCAGTGGGTCAGAAGTTTACATACACTAAGTTAGTCTAGATAGAACTGCCAAAGGGGGTGAAGTTGCAATCTACTGTAGAGATAGCCTGCAGAGCTCTATCATACTATCCAGGTCTGTGCCCAAACAGTTTGAGCTTCTACTTCTAAAAATCCACCTTTCCAGAAATAAGTCTCTCAATGTTGCCGCTTGCTGCAGACCCCCCTCAGCCCCCAGCTGTGCCCTGGACACCATATGTGAATTGATTGCCCCCCATTTATCCTCAGAGTTCGTACTGCTTGGTGACCTAAATTGGGATATGCTTAACACCCCGGCCATCCTACAATCCAAACTAGATGCCCTCAATCAAACACAAATTATCAACGAACCTACCAGGTACAACCCTAAATCCATAAACATGGGTACCCTCATGGATATCATCCTGACTAACTTACCCTCTAAATACACCTCCGCTGTCTTCAACCAGGATCTCAGCGATCACTGCCTTATTGCCTGCGTCCGTAACGGGTCCGCGGTCAAACGACCACCCCTCATCACTGTCAAACGCTCCCTAAAACACTTTAGCGAGCAGGCCTTCCTAATTGACCTGGCCCAGGTATCCTGGATGGATATAGATCTCATTCCGTCAGTAGAGGATGCCTGGTTGTTCTTTAAAAGTAATTTCCTCTCAATCTTAAATAAACATGCCCCATTCAAAAAATATAGAACTAAGAACAGATATAGCCCCTGGTTCTCCTCAGACTTGACTGCCCTTGACCAGCACAAAAACATCCTGTGGCGTACTGCATTAGCATCGAATAGCCCCCGCGATATGCAACTTTTCAGGGAAGTCAGGAACCAATATACACAAGCAGTTAGGAAAGCAAAGGCTAACTTTTTCAAACAGAAATTTGCATCCTGTAGCACTAACTCCAAAAAGTTTTGGGACACTGTAAAGTCCATGGAGAATAAGAGCACTTCCTCCCAGCTGCCCACTGCACTGAGGCTAGGAAACACTATCACCACCGATAAATCTACAATAATCCACCTGGCTACCACTACCCCGGCCACCAGCTCTGCACCCTCCGCTGCAACTTGCCCATGCCCCCCCGCTTCTCCTTCACACAAATTCAGACAGATGATGTTCTGAAAGAGCTGCACAATCTGGACCCATACAAATCAGCTGGGCTAGACAATCTGGACCCTTTCTTTCTAAAACTAGCCGCCGAAATTGTCGCAACCCCTATTACTAGCCTGTTCAACCTCTCTTTCGAGATTGGAAAGCTGCTGCGGTCATCCCCCTCTTCAAAGGGGGTGACACTCTAGATCCAAACTGTTACAGACCTATATCCATCCTGCCCTGCCTTTCGAAAGTTTTTGAAAGTCAAGTTAACAAACAGATCACCGACCATTTCGAATCCCACCGTACCTTCTCCGCTATGCAATCCGGTTTCCGAGCTGGTCATGGGTGCACTTCAGCCACGCGCAAGGTCCTAAACGACATTATAACCGCGATCGATAATAGACAGTACTGTGCAGCCGTCTTCATCGACCTGGCCAAGGCTTTCGACTCTGTCAACCACCGCATTCTTATTGGCAGACTAAATAGCCTTGGTTTCTCAAATGACTGCCTCGCCTGGTTCACCAACTACTTCTCAGATAGAGTTCAATGTGTCAAATCGGAGGGCCTGTTGTCTGGACCTATGGCAGTCTCTATCGGGGTGCCACAGGGTTCAATTCTGGGCCGACTCTTTTCTCCGTGTATATCAATGATGTCGCTCTTGCTGCTGGTGACTCTCAGATCCGCCTCTACGTAGACAACACCATTTTGTATACATCTGGCCCTTCATTGGACACTGTGTTAACAAACCTCCAAACGAGCTTCAATGCCATACAACACTCCTTCAGTAGCCTCCAAATGCTCTGAAACACTAGCAAAACTAAATGCATGCTCTTCAATCGAACTCTGCTGGCACCCGCCCACCCGACTAGAATCACTACTCTTTACGGGTCTGACCTAGAGTATGTGGACAACTACAAATACCTAGGTGTCTGGTTAGACTGTAAACTCTCCTTCCAGACTCACATTAAGAATCTCCAATCCAGAATCTGCTTCCTATTTCGCAACAAAGCCTCCTTCACTCATGCTGCCAAACATGCCCTCGTAAAACTGACTATCCTACCAATCCTTGACTTCGGCGATGTCATTTACAAAATAGCCTCCAACACTCTACTCAGCAAATTGGATGTAGTCTATCACAGTGCCATCCGTTTTGTCTCCAAAGCCCCATATACTACCCACCACTGTGACCTGTACGCTCTTGTTGGCTGGTCCTCATTACATGTTCGTCGTCAAACCCACTGGCTCCAGGTCATCTATAAATCACTGCTAGGCAAATCCCTGCCTTATCTTAGCTCATTGGTCACCATAGCAACACCCACCCGTAATATGCGCTCCAGCAGGTATATCTCACTGGTCATCCCCAAAGCCAACACCTCCTTTGGCCGCCATTCCTTCCAGTTCTCTGCTGCCAATGACTGGAACAAATTGCAAAAATCTCTGGAGCTGGAGACTCTTATCTCCCTCACTAACTTTAAGCATCAGTTGTCAGAGCACCTTACCGATCACTGCACCTGTACACAGCCCATCTGAAATTAGCCCACCCAACTACCTCATCCCTATATTGTCATTTATTTTGCTCATTTGCACCCCAGTATCTCTATTTGCACATAATCTCTTGCACATCTATCATTCCAGTGTTAATACTAATTGTAATTATTTTGCACTATAGCCTATGTATTGCCTTACCTCCATAACTTGCTACATTTGCACACACTGTATATATATTTTCTGTTGTATTTTTTGACTTTATGTTTTGTTTTACCACCATATGTAACTCTGTGTTGTTGTTTTTAATCGCACTGCTTTGCTTTATCTTGGCCAGGTCGCAGTTGTAAATGAGAACTTGTTCTCAACTGGCTTACCTGGTTAAATAAAGGTGAAATAAAAAAATTAATAAAAAAGTTGACTGTGCCTTTAAACAGCTTGGAAAATGTCCGAAAATGATGTCATGGCTTTAAAAGCTTCTGATAGGCTAATTGACATCATCTTACTCAATTGGAGGTGTACCTGTGGATGTATTTCAAGGCCTACCTTCAAACTCAGTGCCTCTTTGCTTGATACATGGGAAAATCAAAATAAATCAGCCAAGACCTCAGAAAAACAATTGTAGACCTCCACAAGTCTGGTTCATCCTTGCGAGCAATTTCCAAACGGCTGAAGGTACCACGTTCATCTGTACAAACAATAGTACGCAAGTATAAACACCATGGGACCACACAGCCGTCATACCGCACAGGAAGGACACGCGTTCTGTCTCCTAGAGATGAACGTACTTTGGTGTGAAAAGTGTAAATCAATCCCAGAACAACAGCAAGGGACTTGTGAAGATGCTGGAGGAAACAGGTACAAAAGTATCTATATCCACAGTAAAAATGAGTCCTATATCGACATAACCTGAAAGGCTGCTCAGCAAGGAAGAAGCCACTGCTCCAAAACCGGCATAAAAAAGCTAGACCACGGTTTGCAACTGCACATGGGGACAAAGATCGTACTTTTTGGAGAAATGTCCTCTGGTCTGACGAAACAAAAATAGAACTGTTTGGCCATAATGACCATTGTTATGTTTGGAGGAAAAAAAGGTTGGCTTGCAAGCCAAAGAACACCATCCCAACCGTGAATACGGGGGTGGCAGCATCATGCTGTGGGGGTGCTTTGCTGCAGGAGGAACTGGTGCACTTCCCAAAATAGATGGCATCATGAGGAAGGAAGATTATGTGGATATATTGAAGCAACATCTCAAGACATCAGTCAGGAAGTTAAAGCTTGGTCGCAAATGGGTCTTCCTAATGGACAATGACCCCAAGCATACTTCCAAAGTTGTGGCAAAATGCCTTAAGGACAACAAAGTCAAGGTATTGGAGTGGCCATCACAAAGCCCTGACCTCAATCCTATAGAAAATTTGTGGGCAGAACTGAAAAAGTGTGTGTGAGCAAGGAGGCCTACAAACCTGACTCAGTTACACCAGCTCTGTCAGGAGGAATGGGCCAAAATTCACCCAATTTATTGTGGGAAGCTTGTGGAAGGCTACCCAAAACATTTGACCCAAGTTAAACAATTTAAAGGCAATGCTACAAAATACTAATTGAGTGTATGTAAACTTCTGACCCACTGGGAATGTGATGAAAGAAATAAAAGCTGAAATAAATCATTCTCGCTACTATTATTCTGACATTTCATATTCTTAAAATAAAGTGGTGATCCTAGCTGACCTACAACAGGGAATTTTTACTAGGACTAAATGTCAGGAATTGTGAAAAACTGAGTTTAAATGTATTTGGGTAAGGTGTATGTAAACTTCCGACTTCAACTGTATAAGGGTAAGGTGACTACATTTACATTTACATTTTAGTCATTTAGCAGACGCTCTTATCCAGAGCGACTTACAGTTAAGTGAGTGCATACATTTTCATACTGGCCCCCTGTAGGAATCGAACCCACAACCCTGGCGTTGCAAATGCCATGCTCTACCAACTGAGCTACATCCCTGAGTAGGCATCTTGATATATGATAAACAGAGTAGCAGCTTCATAAATGATGATTGTATGTGAGTGAGTGTGTGTGCGTGTGTGTGTGTAGAGTCAGTATAAATGTGTGTGTGTTATGTGTGTGTTGGAGTGTCAGTGTGTGTGAGTGTGCATAGCGACAGTAAAAACATTTCAATAAAATACAAGGGTCAACTCTGTGTAGCCATTGTGTTAGCTATTTATCAGTCTTATGGCTTGGGGATAGAAGCTGTTCAGGAGCCTGTTGGTGTCAGACTTGATGCACCGGTACCGCTTGTCGTGCGGCAGCAGAGAGTACAGTCTATGGCTTGGGACTTTAATGTACTGGGCTGTCTTGTTGGTATAACATTTTGAGGATTTGAGGGCCCATACAAAACCTTTTTAACTTCCTGAGGGTGTAGAGGCACTTGCAACTTTCCCATTAAATGTGTCTAGAACATTAATAACTTACATTCTGAGACCATGTTCTGTGTATGTTTGGTGGGACATTGATGGAATATTTATCCTAACCCACAGAGAATTTGACACATGAATGTTCTTGCAACGTCCCATGAAACACCTAGAACATTAATATCTGATATACTGAGAACATGGTAACCACGTACTGGGTAAGTTCTATTTGACATTAAAGGGAATGTTCTCTTGGAAACATTCCTTCCACATCACTGGAACATTTTGAATGAAAGCGTTAGTTAATGACCTAATGACACTCTTAACGGAACGTTCTCTATAGTTGTGGGAACGTTTGATGTTCGCTGGGTGGTTACTGCACCAACCACAGGGCCAGCCTGTCCTGCACGCCCGGAACGTTCTCTATAGTTGTGGGAACGTTTGATGTTCGCTGGGTGGTTACTGCACCAACCACAGGGCCAGTCTGTCCTGCACGCCCTCCACTTCTTCATCCTTATATAACAGTTAGATTACAGCTCTGTTTCAGAGCCCAGGGGGAAGGTAAGGAAAGGTAAGCTCTCTCTACTCACAAGCAGCCAGGGAATACTGTAGGTTCAGGGTAGGGTACTCTGTATGACTATACAGTCCTGGTTCCAGCTCTCTGACTATACAGTCCTGGTTCCAGCTCTCTGACTATACAGTCCTGGTTCCAGCTCTCTGACTACACAGTCCTGGTTCCAGCTCTCTGACTGGGACAGTCCTAGTTCCAGCTCTCTGACTGGGACAGTCCTGGTTCCAGTTCTCTGACTGGGACAGTCCTGGTTCCAGCTCTCTGACTGGGACAGTCCTGGTTCCAGCTCTCTGACTGGGACAGTCCTGGTTCCAGCTCTCTGACTATACAGTCCTAGTTCCAGTTCTCTGACTGGGACAGTCCTAGTTCCAGTTCTCTGACTGGGACAGTCCTAGTTCCAGCTCTCTGACTGGGACAGTCCTGGTTCCAGCTCTCTGACTGGGACAGTCCTAGTTCCAGTTCTCTGACTGGGACAGTCCTAGTTCCAGCTCTCTGACTGGGACAGTCTTAGTTCCAGCTCTCTGACTGGGACAGTCTTAGTTCCAGCTCTCTGACTGGGACAGTCCTAGTTCCAGCTATCTGACTGGGACAGTCCTAGCTCCAGTTCTCTGACTGGGACAGTCCTGGTTCCAGTTCTCTGACTGGGACAGTCCTAGTTCCAGCTCTCTGACTGGGACAGTCCTAGCTCCAGTTCTCTGACTGGGACAGTCCTAGTTCCAGCTCTCTGACAGGGACAGTCCTAGTTCCAGCTCTCTGACTGGGACAGTCCTAGTTCCAGCTCTCTGACTGGGACAGTCCTGGTTCCAGTTCTCTGACTGGGACAGTCCTGGTTCCAGTTCTCTGACTGGGACAGTCCTAGTTCCAGCTCTCTGACTGGGACAGTCCTAGCTCCAGTTCTCTGACTGGGACAGTCCTAGCTCCAGTTCTCTGACTGGGACAGTCCTAGTTCCAGCTTTCTGACTGGGACAGTCCTAGTGCCAGCTCTCTGACTGGGACAGTCCTGGTTCCAGCTCTCTGACTGGGACAGTCCTGGTTCCAGTTCTCTGACTGGGACAGTCCTCGTGCCAGCTCTCTGACTGGGACAGTACTAGCTCCAGTTCTCTGACTGGGACAGTCTTAGTTCCAGCTCTCTGACTGGGACAGTCCTGGTTCCAGCTCTCTGACTGGGACAGTCCTGGTTCCAGTTCTCTGACTGGGACAGTCCTGGTTCCAGTTCTCTGAATGGGACAGTCATAGTTCCAGCTCTCTGACTGGGACAGTCCTGGTTCCAGCTCTCTGACTGGGACAGTCCTAGCTCCAGTTCTCTGACTGGGACAGTCTTAGTTCCAGCTCTCTGACTGGGACAGTCCTGGTTCCAGTTCTCTGACTGGGACAGTCCTGGTTCCAGTTCTCTGACTGGGACAGTCCTGGTTCCAGTTCTCTGACTGGAACAGTCCTAGTTCCAGTTCTCTGACTGGGACAGTCCTAGTTCCAGTTCTCTGACTGGGACAGTCCTAGTTCCAGCTCTCTGACTGGGACAGTCCTAGTTCCAGCTCTCTGACTGGGACAGTCCTAGTTCCAGCTCTCTGACTGGGACAGTCCTAGTTCCAGTTCTCTGACTGGGACAGTCCTAGTTCCAGCTCTCTGACTGGGACAGTCCTGGTTCCAGTTCTCTGACTGGGACAGTCCTGGTTCCAGTTCTCTGACTGGGACAGTCCTGGTTCCAGTTCTCTGACTGGAACAGTCCTAGTTCCAGTTCTCTGACTGGGACAGTCCTAGTTCCAGTTCTCTGACTGGGACAGTCCTAGTTCCAGCTCTCTGACTGGGACAGTCCTAGTTCCAGCTCTCTGACTGGGACAGTCCTAGTTTCAGCTCTCTGACTGGGACAGTCCTAGCTCCAGTTCTCTGACTGGGACAGTCCTAGCTCCAGTTCTCTGACTGGGACAGTCCTAGCTCCAGTTCTCTGACTGGGACAGTCCTAGCTCCAGTTCTCTGACTGGGACAGTCCTAGCTCCAGTTCTCTGACTGGGACAGTCCTAGCTCCAGTTCTCTGACTGGGACAGTCCTAGCTCCAGTTCTCTGACTGGGACAGTTAGCTCCAGTTCTCTGACTGGGACAGTCCTAGTTCCAGCTATCTGACTGGGACAGTCCTAGTGCCAGCTCTCTGACTGGGACAGTCCTAGTTCCAGTTCTCTGACTGGGACAGTCCTAGTGCCAGCTCTCTGACTGGGACAGTCCTAGTTCCAGTTCTCTGACTGGGACAGTCCTAGCTCCAGTTCTCTGACTGGGACAGTCCTAGCTCCAGTTCTCTGACTGGGACAGTCCTAGCTCCAGTTCTCTGACTGGGACAGTCCTAGCTCCAGCTCTCTGGCCTTATTTTCTTCCTCACCATGGCGACAGCTGGTTTCAAATCTTTATTTTGTCATTTCTGAAGCTCATCCTCCTATCTTCTTGTTTCTCCTAGAGGCCTCATCTCTCTCCCTCTCCTCCCCATTCATCCCCTCTCTCCCTCTCGCCCTCTCTCCTCCACCTCTCCCTCCCTCCCTCCCTTCTCTCATCTACCCCTCTTTCTCTCCTCCACCTTTCTCCCTCTCTCCCCCTCCCCTCCCCCGCTCTCTCCCCCATATTCTCCCTTTCTTAACATCTCCCTCCCATCTCCCTCCCCCACCGTTAATGCATCTTGTCAGATGGAGCGTCTCAGAGTCACAACTCCCTCGCTTTTGGATTATAGAGCCCTTGAGGGTTTTGTTTTTCTGCCCACTCCTCCTCCTCCTCCTCTCTCTCTCTCCATCCTTCTCCCATCCCCCCTCTTTTTTCCTTTCTCTCCACCAGCAGTGAGCTCTGTTGTTCACTTTAAGCCTCTTATCTTCCCCTCCTGATTAGAGGAGAGGAAGAGGAAGGGAGGAAGTTTATCATATCTTAGAGTGGAGTCCATCTGTCTGCCTCCTAGACCCTGTCTGTCCCCTCCCTGTCTGCCCCCTCCCCGTCTGCCCCCTCCCTGTCTGCCCCCTCCCTGTCTGCCCCCTCCCTGTCTGCCCCCTCCCTGTCTGCCCCCTCCCCGTCTGCCCCCTCCCTGTCTGCCCCCCTGTCTGCCCCCTCCCCGTCTGGCCCCCTCCCCGTCTGCCCCCTCCCCGTCTGCCCCCTCCCCGACTGCCCCCTCCCTGTCTGTCCCCTCCCTGACTGTCCCCCTCCCTGTCTGCCCCCTCCCTGACTGTCCCCTCCCTGTCTGCCCCCTCCCTGTCTGCCCCCTCCCTGTCTGTCCCCTCCCCGTCTGCCCCCTCCCCGTCTGCCCCCTCCCCGTCTGCCCCCTCCCCGTCTGCCCCCTCCCTGTCTGCCCCCTCCCCGTCTGCCCCCTCCCCGTCTGTCCCCTCCCTGTCGGTCCCCTCCCCCGTCTGCCCCCCTCCCTGTCCTGTCCCCTCCCTGTCTTCCCCCTCCCTGTCTGCCCCCTCCCTGTCTTCCCCCTCCCTGTCTGCCCCCTCCCTGTCTGCCTCCTAGACCCTGTCTGTCCCCTCCCTGTCTGCCTCCTCCCCGTCTGTCCCCTCCCTGTCTGCCTCCTAGACCCTGTCTGTCCCCTCCCTGTCTGTCCCCTCCCTGTCTGCCCCCTCCCTGTCTGCCCCCTCCCTGTCTGTCCCCTCCCTGTCTGCCCCTCCCTGTCTGCCACCTCCCTGTCTGCCCCCCTCCCTGTCTGCCCCCTCCCCGTCTGCCCCCCTCCCCGTCTGCCCCTCCCTGTCTGCCCCCTCCCTGACTGCCCCCTCCCTGTCTGCCCCCTCCCCGTCTGCCCCCCTCCCTGTCTGCCCCCTCCCTGTCTGCCCCTCCCTGTCTGTCCCCTCCCTGTCTGTCCCCTCCCTGTCTGTCTCCTCCCCGTCTGCCACCTCCCTGTCTGCCCCCTCCCTGTCTGCCCCCTCCCCGTCTGCCCCTCCCTGTCTGTCCCCTCCCTGTCTGCCCCTCCCTGTCTGCCCCTCCCTGTCTGCCCCCTCCCTGTCTGCCCCCCCCTGTCTGCCCCCTCCCTGTCTGCCCCTCCCTGTCTGCCCCCTCCCTGTCTGCCCCCTCCCTGTCCTGCCCCCTCCCTGTCTGCCCCCTCCCTGTCTGCCCCTCCCTGTCTGCCCCCGTCCCTGACTGCCCCCTCCCTGTCTGCCCCTCCCTGTCTGCCCCCTCCCCGTCTGCCCCCTCCCTGTCTGCCCCTCCCTGTCTGCCCCCTCCCCGTCTGCCCCCTCCCCGTCTGCCCCTCCCTGTCTGTCCCCTCCCTGTCTGCCCCTCCCTGTCTGCCCCTCCCTGTCTGCCCCCTCCCTGTCTGCCCCCCCCTGTCTGCCCCCTCCCTGTCTGCCCCTCCCTGTCTGGCCCCCTCCCTGTCTGCCCCCTCCCTGACTGCCCCCTCCCCGTCTGTCCCCTCCCCGTCTGGCCCCCCTCCTGTCTGTCCCCTCCCTGTCTGCCCCCTCCCCCGTCTGCCCCCTCCCCGTCTTGCCCCCTCCCTGACTGCCCCCTCACTGACTGCCCCCCTCCCTGACTGCCCCTTCCCTGACTGTCCCCTCCCTGACTGTCCCCTCCCTGTCTGCCCCCTCCCTGTCTGCCCCCTCCCTGACTGTCCCCCTCCCTGTCTGCCCCCTCCCTGTCTGCCCCCTCCCTGTCTGCCCCCTCCCTGACTGCCCCCCTCCCTGTCTGCCCCCTCCCCGTCTGCCCCCTCCCTGTCTGTCCCCTCCCTGTCTGCCCCCTCCCCGTCTGTCCCCTCCCCGTCTGTCCCCTCCCTGTCTGCCCCCTCCCTGACTGCCCCCTCCCTGTCTGCCCCCTCCCTGACTGCCCCCTCACTGACTGCCCCCTCCCTGACTGCCCCCTCCCTGTCTGCCCCCTCCCTGACTGCCCCCTCCCTGTCTGCCCCCTCCCTGACTGCCCCCTCACTGACTGCCCCCTCCCTGACTGCCCCCTCCCTGTCTGCCCCCTCCCTGTCTGCCCCTCCCTGTCTGTCTGGTCCCAGCCCACCCTATTATCCACATAGTGCACTACCTATGGGCCCAGGGTGCTAGTTTTGACCAGAGCTCCACCAGGCCCAGGGTGCTAGTTTTGACCAGAGCTCCACCAGGCCCAGGGTCTGACAGACAGCTGGTTTACCCAGGGAAGGGTGAGGGTACTGGGGCCTCTCTCTGTCCCCTCAGGGCATCCTCTGACTGGTACAGTCACACACACTTAGCGCTGGTCACACACAAAATTCAATATTCAACCGTGTCAAGTAAAACCTCTGACATCTCACTTCTTTGTCCTCTTTTCCTATCAGACACCGTGAGAGGCCTGAGAGAGCCTTGGCTAAAATACATCTAAAGCAACAACTCAGCAGGAGTGGCCTACTTAACCCTGCTAGGATGTCCTTCCGTCTCACTGACTTCACAACTCTACAACTCTTTGGCCTTTAAGAGGGCTCAGCTCTTAGCCTCACCTTTAAGAGGGCTCAGCTCTAAGCCTCACCTTTAAGAGGCCTCAGCTCTTCGCCTCACCTTTAAGAAGACTTAGTTCTTAGCCTCACCTTTAAGAGAGCTCAGCTCTAAGCCTCACCTTTAAGAGAGCTCAACTCTAAGCCTCACCTTTAAGAGGCCTCAGATCTTAGCCTCACCTTTAAGAGAGCTCAACTCTAAGCCTCACCTTTAAGAGGCCTCAGCTCTTAGCCTCACCTTTAAGAGAGCTCAGCTCTTAGTCTCACTAAATGGTCTTAAGGACTGAGGCCTCTCTTTTTCCCTTGATAGTGCATTTTAAATATTGAAAGAGAGATGGGTTAGGGAGGCAGAGGACACTGATTTTCCTGTATCATTGTGCCTCAGAGATAGCCTCCACATCTACAAGATAAAATAGTTTTTATTACATTTACATTTACATTTTAGTCATTTAGCAGACGCTCTTATCCAGAGCGACTTACAGTTAGTGAGTGCATACATTTTCATACTGCCACTCATACTCTTCTCATCCCTTTCTTGCTTTCTCTACTCTTCCTTTTCTCTCTCTTTTTCTCTTTATTACCTCTGTAAACGTAATGAAGCAGTTTTACTCACTAGATCTAAACAACAAACATATCAGCTATTGATTTATTAGATATTGTAAAGATGCACCCCTTACTACCAATCTACACTGCCTAGATTAGATTGGTATAGTAGATTCAACCGTCTCTTGACGTTCAGTAGAGTAGGTTCCAAGTGATGAAGTTTTCACCCATCTCTTGGAGCCGGTTTCCCGGACACAGATTAAGTCTAGTCTTCAGAAACCGGCCCTTGACGTTCAGTAAAGCCCAATGTGAGATGAAGCTACTCGGTTTTATTTCTTTATTTGGTCTCCCCGGGAAAGGAGGCTCACTGCTGTTGTTGATTCCTCACATCTCACATCTCAGCGCCCACCGGACAGAGAGAAGGAGAGAACTGCTGGGATAAAAAGAGTAAAGTGGAAACCCTCCTCCTCTCCCTTCTTGTCCTGCACCCTTTCCTCCCCCTCTCCTTCCCTCTCCCTCCCCCTTTCCTCCCCCTCTCCTTCCCTCTCCCTCACCCTTTCCTCCCCCTCTCCTTCCCTCTCCCTCCCCCTTTCCTCCCCCTCTCCTTCCCTCTCCCTCACCCTTTCCTCCCCCTCTCCTTCCCTCTGCCTCACCCAGCCTCCCCCTCTCCTTCCCTCTCCCTCACCCTTTCCTCCCCCTCTCCTTCCCTCTCCCTCCCCCAGCCTCCCCCTCTCCTTCTGTCTCCCTCACTCAGCCTCCCCCTCTCCTTCCCTCCCCCTCTCCTTCCGTCTCCCTCACCCAGCCTCCCCCTCTCCTTCCCTCCCCCTCTCCTTCCCTCTCCCTCACCCAGCCTCCCCTCTCCCTCCCAGTCTCTCCCTTCCTCCCAGCTAGAGACAGGAAGGTTTTTGTAATGTTACCCCGTAATGTTCCCCTAATGTTTGAGTGTTCAGTTTTCAGCGTCATAACACATTATGACACTGTCATAACCATGTCATAATATGTCAGAAAAACTGACATAACTTGTCATAACATGTTATAATATGGTTATAACACTGTCATGACCCCATATATTATGACCTGTTGTGACATATTTACATTTACATTTTAGTCATTTAGCAGACGCTCTTATCCAGAGCGACTTACAGTTAGTGAGTGCATACATATATATATATATATTTTTTTTCTTCCCATACTGGCCCCACACGGGAATCGAACCCACAACCCTGGCGTTGCAAACGCCATGCTCTACCAACCATTCCCTCCCCTACCCTGGACGACGCTGGGCCAATTGTGCGCCGCCCCATGGGTCTCCCGGTCGCGGCCGGCTACGACAGAGCCTGGATGCAAACCAGGATCTCTAGTGGCACAGCTAGCACTGCAATGCAGTGCCTTAGACCACTGTGCCACTCGGGAGACATATATTATGACCTGTTGTGACATATATTGTGTTATGGCTCTTTTTGACTGATGACTGACAGAAGGGCCTGTACGTGATGACTGACAGAAGGGCCTGTACGTGATGACTGACAGAAGGGCCTGTACGTGATAGACCTATCTGGCTTATATGATCAGGATGGTCATAATGCTTCATGACAGCGTCATAAAGTGTATTTTCTTAGTCCAAGTAAAGTGACACAGGATGGTCATAATGCTTCTTGACAGTGTCATATAAAGTGTATTTTCTTAGTCCAAGTAAAGTGACACAGGATGGTCATAATGCTTCATGACAGTGTCATATAAAGTGTATTTTCTTAGTCCAAGTAAAGTGACACAGGATGGTCATAATGCTTCATGTCATAAAGTGTATTTTTCACAAGTTATTTAAAATATGATGAAAACAAGTTACGATAATTAATTACAACAACAATAAAGGATTTATGAAACACACTTTCAAAAGAAAGGAAACTTCATGGCAGGGAAAAAACTAATTTGAATGAATGTAGGTTTTGACACTCTTATGTACGTTTCACAACCAGCCATAAAATAACGCAAAATACGTCACAACAAATGTAAATACACTACATGGCCAAAAGTATGTAGACAACCCTTCAAAAAAGTGGATTTGGCTATTTCAGCCACACCTGTTGCTGACAGGTGTATAAAATCGAGCACACCGCCATGCAATCTCCATAGACAAACATTGGCAGTAGAATGGCCTTACTGAAGAGCTCAGTGACGTTCAACGTGGCACCGTCATAGGATGCCACCTTTCCAACAAGTCAGTTCGTCAAATTTCTGCCGTGCTAGAGCTGCCCCGGTCAACTGTAAGTGCTGTTATTGTGAAGTGGAAACGTCTAGGAGCAACAACGGCTCAGCCGCAAAGTGGTAGGCCACACAAGCTCACAGAACGGGACCGCCGAGTGTTGAAGCGTGTAGCGCATAAAAATAGTCTGTTCTCACTTGCAACACTCACTACCGAGTTCCAAACTGCCTCTGGAAGCAACGTCAGCACAATAACTGTTCGTTGGGAGCTTCATTAAATGGGTTTCCATGGCCGAGCAGCTGCACACAAGCCTAAGATCATCATGCGCAATGCCAAGCATCGGCTGGAGTGGTGTAAAGCTCACCGCCATTGGACTCTGGAGCAGTGGAAACGCCTTCTCTGGAGTGATAAATCACGCTTCTTCATCGAATCTGGGTTTGGCGGATACCAGGAGAACCTACCTGGCCGAATGCATAGTGCCAAATGTAAAGTTTGGTGGAGGAGGAATAATGGTCTGGGGCTGTCTTTCATGGTTCGGGCTAGGACCCTTAGTTCAAGTGAAGGGAAATCTTAACGCTACAGCATTCAATGACATTCTAGACGATTCTGTGCTTCCAACTTTGTGGCAACCGTTTGGCGAAGGCCCTTTCCTGTTTCAGCATGACAATGCCCCCGTGCACAAAGTGAGGTCCATACAGAAGTGGTTTGTCGAGATTGGTGTGGAAGAACTTGACTGGCCTGCACAGAACCCTGACCTCAACCCCATCGAACACCTTCACCCAACATCAGTGCCCAACCTCACTAATGCTCTTGTGGCTGAATGGAAGCAAGTCCCCTCAGCAATGTTCCAACATCTAGTGGAAAGCCTTCCCAGAAGAGTGGAGGCTGTTATAGCAGCAAAGGGGGGACCAACTCCACATTAATGCCCATGATTTTGACGAGCAGGTGTCCACATACATTTGGCCATGTAGTGTTTATGGGTCATGACAGTGTTATGACCATATTATGACAGGTTATGACAAGTTATGTCAGCTGTTATTACATATAATGACATGGTTATGACCATGTCATAATGTGTTATGACACTGGGTGTCAAGTAAAGTGTTGACACCCTTCTGACAACCTTTTTAGCTTGTGTTAGATTTAGGAGAGCATTCCCTTAATGTCAAACAGAACATACCCAGAACGTGGCTACCATGCTCTCTTAATTTTCCTTATTAATGTCCTGGATACGTTTCCAGCTTTTCTGTGGGTTAGGAGAATATTCCACCAACGTCCAACAAACCTACACAGAACATGCCATGTTCTCGGAAGACAATGCAAATAGTCCGGGTGGCCATTTGATTAGCTGTTCAGGAGTCTTATGGCTTGGGGATAGAAGCTGTTAAGAAGCCTTTTGGACCTAGACTTGGCGCTCCGGTACCGCTTGCCGTGCGGTAGCAGAGAGAACAGACTATGACTAGGGTGGCTGGAGTCTTTTGCAATTTTTAGAGCCTTCCTCTGACACCGCCTGGTATAGAGGTCCTGGATGGCAGGAAGCTTGGCCCCAGTGATGTACTGGGCCGTACGCACTACCCTCTGTAGCGCCTTGCGGTCGGAGGCCGAGCAGTTGCCATACCAGGCAGTGATGCAACCAGTCAGGATGCTCTCGATGGTGCAGCTGTAGAACTTTTTGAGGATCTGAGGACCCATGCCAAATCTTTTCAGTCTCCTGAGGGGGAAAAGGCTTTGTTGTGCCCTCTTCACGAATGTCTTTGTGTGTTTGGACCATGATAGTTTGTTGGAGATGTGGACACCAAGGAACTTGAAGCTCTCAACCTGCTCCACTACAGCCCCGTGATGAGAATGGGGGCGTGCTTTGTCCTCCTTTTCCTGTAGTCCACAATCATCTCCTTTGTCTTGATCACGTTGAGGGAGACGTTTGAATACATTGTGCATGTTCATTTATACAGTAATGTTTGGTGTGACCTTGATGGAATATCCTCCTAACCCACAGAAAACTGGACCCATTAATGTTCTTACAATGTCCCCATGAAACGTGTCTGGAGCATTAATATCTTACATTCTGAGAACATGGTAACCATGTTCTGGGTAAGATCTATTTGACATTAAGGGAATGTTCTTTTGGAAACATTCCTTGCACATCACGGGAACATTCCTATGAAAACATGATTTAATGACCTAATGACACTCTTACGGGAACGTTCTCTAAAGTTGTGGGAACGTTTCTTGTTAGCTGGGCTCTCCCTCACCCAGCCTCCCCCTTCCGTCTGTCTCCCTCACCCAGCCTCCCCCTTCCGTCTGTCTCCCTCACCCAGCCTCCCCATTCTGTCTCCCTCACCCAGACTCCCCACAGGATCAGAAAGAGGGGTACCCAGGTGCCTGCCTACCCAGACTTCCTGCTTGATTAAACAAGATCACACAGAAAGATGAGAGCAGAGAAGAGGGAAGTCAGAGTGTGTCTCTGTGACTCAGTGTGTATTCCAGCAGTACGACTATTTATTCAGCCAATCTCCATTATGTCATGAACCCCAGTCATCCACCAGCCAGGGATCTGCTCAACAGGATTTAAATAAAACAGACTTCATAACAGATTCACATTCAGGTTTATTATAACGATACGTGAGATTTTTGGAGTCGTATTTTTGGGAGATAATATTTTGGATTATACGGTTTCTTTTGAATGATTCAGACTCATTTAAATAATATTTTAATTTGGGATATGGCATATTCTCCCATCATTCCATATCAAGTTTTATCACCTTTTTATTTCCTGTATCACCTCAGTTGAGAAACTGTTCTGATTGTAAGATCAAACATATGGAATAAGCTAATTTATGGAATTGTTTGAAGATGGTCATATAAGGGATAATTTAGTTTTAGGACCCCAGCTATAAGCCCATACAAACACATTGAATAACACATTCATACATGGCAAAACAGATAGTTGTCATGACTTGCCCTCATGGGCTGAGGATCAAAGATTCCTGCTAGGCAAAGGTTTGAACACCCCCTTTCCTGGGGGCCAGTTTTATGACCGGTCGTAAATTCCTTGCAGAGACTGTCTCTTCCTTGCCATGAAGTATTGGGAGAAAGGACCCCTTCGTTAACAAAGGAAGTCTTCCCGCCAAAACTCCAACATCCAAAAGTGGATAATGAAACAACATTCCTACTTAAAAGTATGTGGGAAATGGTTGGTGGGGACATAAAGAACAATCCTATCAAATTCGTAACTATGTTGTGATGTCATTAAAGACGGTGGGACAACAGAACTGCAGACGTGACCAGCAGACGTGAAGCGTGAGCCAAACGTTGCATATGGTTGAATTTCTACCAGACCAGTAAGCCCCACGGCTTAAAATGGCTGATACTCTACAAGACCAAGAAGCGTGAAGCTTGATGCTACACGTTACACAACGGTTAGACTAGAAAGACCAGAAAACGTGAGACGTTAGTCCACGCATTTGAAATGGAGAAACTCTCAAACTCTCAACCTCTACACGAGGTGAAGTAGAAGACAATGCACTAGACCTTATCATCTCAGTCTGCAGCTGGCATGTATAGTCGTCTAGAGAACTTTCACTAAAAAGACACGAGAGAGGAGAGGACAATCCCTCTCAGACAACCGCTGGTACATCTTGAAGTATCCATTCTAACCGCCACTACGACCAGAAACTCTACCAAGGACATTGGGATCTCTGGTGGGCAAACCAGAGTCCTACATCATCAACTCAACTATCGAGGACAGCAACACGTAAATACATGTTGTATTTCTAATCCGAATGAGCGTTATTAGGGTGCATAAGTATTATGATTACTGTGAGTGTAGTTTCCAAAGTAACTACGATAGTTTGAATCTCTGTCTCTGCCTTCCACTCTGACCCTCCTTCTACCCAAGCATTCATGCTATTGTTAGTCCAGTCCACTAGGGACCTGTTTTCATTGTATTACGTTAGTAATCAATAACCTATGTGTGTTTGTATTGTGTTATTATTTAGTTAGTTAGTAAATATATACTTAAGCCAATTTGTGTATTGCTGATTCATCAATAAGGTTAGTGTTCTTGCAGGTTCAAGGATTATGCGACGTTCAGAATGAGACTGATAAGAGGTAATCATTTAATATGTGACTGTTATCGATTATATATAACATATATCTTCTAAGAGTTTAATTCGGGATTAATTGTTACATGATTAATTTAATCGAGTGACAATTAAACATAGTCAGGTGGTTCGATAAATAACAGTCACACATTAAAGTAAGTCACGTCACGACATAGTCCAAAAATAAATCAAAAGGAAGTTTGTTTTTTAAGTGAAGACAGCTCAGGAAATTATTTAAAACAATGTTTAATCCATATTTAATCCCTGTTTTAGGGCACTAAAGTACTTCCATATACCGTATACTTCCATAAATGTTTTGAACTGGTACCGGGCTACCTTCAGACAAGTCTTGTGGCCGTCCTAGAGCAACCGTACGTGTTCCTGAGAGTCTCACTTTTCTACTGTGGGGTCATAATAAAATAAATGGTGTTTGACCAGATACAATGCTATTTCACAGTAAACAAATTGACAACAGACTTTCAACACGCTTATAAGGGAAGGACACTCAACAAGCACAGCACTTATACAAATGACTGATGATTGGCTGAGAGAAATTGATGATAAAATGATTGTGGGGGCTGTCTTGTTAGATTTTAGTGCAGCTCTTGACATTATCGATCAATCGATCATAGTCTGCTGCTGGAAAAAATGTATGTGTTATTGTCAAACAGAACACAGAGGGTGTTCTTTAACGGAAGCCCCTCAGACGTAATCCAGGTAGAATCAGGAATTCCCCAGGGCAGCTGTCTAGGCCCCAGGAATTCCCCAGGGCAGCTGTTTGAGTAAAGCCAGTGTGTCTATGTATGCGGATGACTCAACACTATACACGTCAGCTCCTACAGCGACTGAAATAACTGCAACACTTAACAAAGAGCTGCAGTTCGTTTTAGAATGGAAGAAATAAGCAACACTTAACAAAGAATGGGTGGGAAGGAATAAGTTAGTTCTATTTCCTATTTCAAAAACTAAAAGCATTGTATTTGGGATAAATCATTCACTAAACCCTAAACCTCAACTACATCTTGTAATGAATAATGTGGAAATTGAGCAAGTTGAGGTGATTAAACTGCTTGGAGTAACCCTGGATTGTAAACTGTCATGGTCAAAACATATTGATACAACAGTAGCTAAAATGGGGAGAAGTCTGTCCATAATTAAGCGCTGCTCTGCCTTCTTAACAACACTATCAACAAGGCAGGTCCTACAGGCCCTAGTTTTGTTGCACCTAGACTACTGTTCAGTCGTGTGGTCAGGTGCCACAAAGAGGGACTTGGGAAAATTGCAGTCGGCTCAGAACAGGGCAGCACGGCTGGCCCTTAAAAGTACACAGAGAACTAACATTAATGACATGCATGTCAGTCTCTCCTGGCTTAGAGTGGAAGAGCGATTGACTTCATCACTACTTGTTTTTGTAAGAGGTGTTGACAAGTTGAATGTACCGAGCTGTCTGTTTAAAATACTAGCACACAGCTCGGACACCCATGCATACCCCACAAGACATGCCACCAGAGGTCTCTTCACAATCCCCAAGTCCAGAACAGACTATGGGAGGCGCACAGTACTACACAGAGCCGTGACTACATGGAACTATATTCCACATCAGGTAACTGATGCAAGCAGTAGAATCAGATTTAAAAAACAGGTAAAAATACACCTTATGGAACAGCGGGGACTGTGAAGAGACACACACACAGGTACAGACACATGCATACGCACACATTATGTATTGTAGATATGTAGTGGTGTAATAATGTTATATGATGTACTGTTTTATCTTTTGATTTATATGTGATGTAAGCGCTTTAATATGTTATGACCCCAGGAAGAGTAGCTTCTGCCTTGGCAGCAGCTAATGGGGATCCCTAATATATACAAATACAAATATTAGTGCGTTTTAATAAATATTAGCCAAACTGTTCGGACGCTATAGATGTTTTCGTGAGAAGACCAATTTTCTGGACGTGTCCTGGTCTGACAAACACCACTGTAGCTCTGCCACCGTCCACCGCAGATGTGGAAGGCCGACATCGGTGGACGCAGTGGATTGAGACGCAACTGATATAGCTAGCTTAAACAGACATATTATTATGCTAATTAGATTTCCGCGGGGGGCGCGGACGTCGACTCTCTGGAAGCGTTGGAGCGAGCAGCTGTCCCTAACATGTCTTGTGAGTTTGAACAGAGACAGAAACTTTGTGGCAATAGAAGAAAACACCTTTGGGTTGTATCCCAAATGGCCCTCATAGGGCTCTGGTCAAAACTAGTGCACTGTATAGGGAACAGACCTTGCTGGAGATGTTTCTGCCTTTGATTCAGCTCGTGCACACAATGGATCACACGAATACAGCGCTTCGATTATTCTCCTCCTCAGTTGGAAAAGTCTCAATCTACACGGAATCAGAAAACATCTGATGGAAATGGAAAGCAATTGGACTGACTCAGATGACAGCAAGCCATTTGGGACGCGGTCACTTTGAGAATCCAGAGCAAATTAAAGCAGCTTGTTTAACCACCACCCCAGGCATTCAATCCCTGCACACCCTCTGCTCTCCTCCGAAATCACTTTCCTGACTGCACTGCCGATCTCTCCGTATGAGGACAGGAGAGTAGAGTGGCTCCAGTCTATTTCTGAAAGGCTAATAATATGAACCCTTCTAGTCTCCCACCTAGCCCTCGGTCTTAACTTCCATCAACAAGGTCTTACACTCTTATCTGTATTCACTTGTTTCATGATATGCCTCCTGATTGCTTCTCACATACGGAAGCATTTAGCTGCCGAAACTCAATTGGAAATGCAAATGGACAAATGATAAATCAATATCATGTTTGCAATTCCTTTTCCTAAATGGGTATACATGTTTTGTGACACAATTCAAACTGAAAAATAAAGAATATATATAGCATTATCATTTTCATGACTGAGTTAAATACTCAGTCATGAAAATGATAATGCTATATATATATTTTGTTTTTCAGTTTGAATTGTGTCACAAAACATGTACACCCATTTAGGAAAAGGAATTGCAAACATGATATTGATTTATCATTTGTTACATAGCCAATTTGACCATTACAATACTACCACCATCAGTCACCATGTCTTAACCATGACAATACTACCACCACCAGTCACCATGTCTTAACCATGACAATACTACCACCACCAGTCACCATGTCTTAACCATGACAATACTACCACCACCAGTCACCATGTCTTAACCATGACAATACTACCACCACCAGTCACCATGTCTTAACCATGACAATACTACCACCACCAGTCACCATGTCTTAACCATGACAATACTACCACCACCAGTCTCCATGTCTTAACCATAACAATACTACCACCACCATTCACCATGTCTTAACCATGACAATACTACCACCACCAGTCACCATGTCTTAACCATGACAATACTACCACCACCAGTCATCATGTCTTAACCATGACAATACTACCACCACCAGTCACCATGTCTTAACCATAACAATACTACCACCACCAGTCACCATGTCTTAACCAGTCACCATGTCTTAACCATGACAATACTACCACCACCAGTCACCATGTCTTAACCATGACAATACTACCACCACCAGTTACCATGTCTTAACCATGACAATCTACACCACCCACCATTCACCATGTTTAACCATGACAATACTACACCACCAGTCACCATGTCTTAACCCTGACAATACTACCACCACCAGTCTCATGTCTTAACCATGACAATACTACCACCCACCAGTCACCATGTCTTAACCATACAATACTACCACCACCAGTCACCATGTCTTAACCATGACAATACTACCACCACCAGTCACCATTCTTAACCATGACAAACTACCCCACGTCCATGTCTTAACCATGACAATACTACCACCACCAGTCACCATGTCTTAACCATGACAATACTACCCCACCATCCCAGTCTACCATGAAACTTAAACCATGACAATACTACCACCACCAGTCTCCATGTCTTAACCATGACAATAT
>LR778286.1:37773983-37817239 GCA_902810595.1 Coregonus sp. 'balchen'
TAACAAACCCCCACCCCCATTGGGCCCCCCGGGCCCCTGTTCGACTACCCCCCTTCACCTGGCTACCGGGGACACCTCTACCCCCCCCCAGAACCTGTGAATCTACTGGAAAAACAAACACCATGTCTGCCCTGGTCAAAGTAGTGCACTAAGTAGGGAATAGGGGGTGTCGTTTGGGATGTGTTGGTGGTGCTACCCAGAATGAGCCACGTCTACACTGTTACACTGGCCATCACGTTGGATGTTTAAGAACACAAACGGAGTCTGACAGTGACCCATGTTCAGCTAGCTGTGTTTAGCTCTACCATGCAGTGTTTGTCTTGGACCCGGTCATCACCTCACCACCCCAGGGAAGGAAAGAACAGACTAGTAGCACTTTATTTCACAGTAGTTTCCACAGGTAATTACATGCTGAGCACTAAGAAATGATGTGGTGGCGTTGGATAGAAGAGCCAACTGGAACAACCAAGGTCCATGGATAGAAGAGCCAACTGGAACAACCAAGGTCCATGGATAGAAGAGCCAACTGGAACAACCATGGACAGAGGAGCCAACTGGAACAACCAAGGTCCATGGACAGAGGAGCCAACTGGAACAACCAAGGTCCATGGATAGAAGAGCCAACTGGAACAACCAAGGTCCATGGATAGAAGAGCCAACTGGAACAACCAATGTCCATGGATAGAAGAGCCAACTGGAACAACCAAGGTCCATGGATAGAAGAGCCAACTGGAACAACCAAGGTCCATGGACAGAGGAGCCAACTGGAAGATTAAAGCATCATACCCAAGGCTGTAAATCCTGCAATACTGATACATGTCGTCAGCAAACCTATGACCAGCCAAGATCAATGTCCACATGGAAGGAAGCCCACTGCTGAGATGCTGAGAGAGGGACACCAGAATACACGGGTTTCCCCATGAGAAGCCTTGTTTTTCCCACTCACACACACACACGTGCATGCAGACACACACAACATCAGCAACTGACCATAATTATACTGGGGTATGGGAGCCTTGTCTATCAATCATAATTATACTGGGGTATGGGTGCCTTGTCTATCAATCATAATTATACTGGGGTATGGGTGCCTTGTCTATCAATCATACCACAAAGATAGTTTACAATACATGTATAACGACTTGTTATTGGTATCAGGGATAAGGGAACTGTCCGTCTATACAGGAGAGTTGCGACCAAGCTCACTATTCAGTTGAATATAATGCAGGAGAAGTATCTTTTTGGCTTTTACAAGTGTAATGGGTATTTTAATGAACGCTGCCATCTTGTGGTAGAAGTGGTGTAAAACAGGAATTATTTGAGGTGGGTTGTGGCATCCTTAACCAATAAAACGAATAGACGAGTTGGCTGATAACATTACGAAAATGATGAGCATCGATGTGGCCGGAAGCCGAACATTGTTGTGATTCTGAACGGTCAGAAAGCTACCAACAATTACATGAAGCTGCCATGTGGGGAATCGTAGGTGGCTCGTTTCAGCTCGTTGTATCTTGTTATTGATACCATGTCTTATTTTGAGGTATTTTGACTGATTTCATGTCAATGCTAATATGGCAAAAATTCTCTAGCTAGCTGACCAACAAATGTAACAATGTATTTGAGAGACAAGTGCTCATTGTGCTTTATGTATGTATGTTTTTAATAAACGTTTGGTAATGAAATATAGTTTACATCTTGTCAATAATCTATGCCAACCCAGTCTGTTTTGCCCCATAGTTGTGCACGCCTTGGTTTTGTTGCTAAACAACTAACCCATCTATACACTAAAATATAAATTCACGTTAAATTGGAAAGCTGTACAGTCAGTATATTATACAGTATATATCAGTGAAGTTCTTTTATAATCTGAAGAGGTGAAAACAAAAGTAACACCACTTTCTGAAAAGAAATTCTCTTTGTAAGGTATTTTGCTGTTTCAAGGAACACTGTTTTTCAGGAATGTCCACATCACTCATACATGTGTGTATGTGTGATAGAGAGAGAGAGCGAGAGAGAGTGTGTGTATGTGTGTGTGTGTGTGTGTGTGTATGTATGTATGTGTGTGTGTTCATGTGCGTGTGTGTGTGTGTGTGTGTGTGTGTGTATGCATATGTATATGTGTGTATGTGTATACAGTGGGGGAAAAAAGTATTTAGTCAGCCACCAATTGTGCAAGTTCTCCCACTTAAAAAGATGAGAGAGGCCTGTAATTTTCATCATAGGTACACGTCAACTATGACAGACAAATTGAGAAAAAATAATCCAGAAAATCACATTGTAGGATTTTTAATGAATTTATTTGCAAATTATGGTGGAAAATAAGTATTTGGTCACCTACAAACAAGCAAGATTTCTGGCTCTCACAGACCTGTAACTTCTTCTTTAAGCGGCTCCTCTGTCCTCCACTTGTTACCTGTATTAATGGCACCTGTTTGAACTTGTTATCAGTATAAAAGACACCTGTCCACAACCTCAAACAGTCACACTCCCAAACTCCACTATGGCCAAGACCAAAGAGCTGTCAAAGGACACCAGAAACAAAATTGTAGACCTGCACCAGGCTGGGAAGACTGAATCTGCAATAGGTAAGCAGCTTGGTTTGAAGAAATCAACTGTGGGAGCAATTATTAGGAAATGGAAGACATACAAGACCACTGATAATCTCCCTCGATCTGGGGCTCCACGCAAGATCTCACCCCGTGGGGTCAAAATGATCACAAGAACGGTGAGCAAAAATCCCAGAACCACACCCAGAACCTAGTGAATGACCTGCAGAGAGCTGGGACCAAAGTAACAAAGCCTACCATCAGTAACACACTACGCCGCCAGGGACTCAAATCCTGCAGTGCCAGACGTGTCCCCCTGCTTAAGCCAGTACATGTCCAGGCCCGTCTGAAGTTTGCTAGAGTGCATTTGGATGATCCAGAAGAGGATTGGGAGAATGTCATATGGTCAGATGAAACCAAAATAGAACTTTTTGGTAAAAACTCAACTCGTAGTGTTTGGAGGACAAAGAATGCTGAGTTGCATCCAAAGAACACCATACCTACTGTGAAGCATGGGGGTGGAAACATCATGCTTTGGGGCTGTTTTTCTGCAAAGGGACCAGGACGACTGATCCGTGTAAAGGAAAGAATGAATGGGGCCATGTATCGTGAGATTTTGAGTGAAAACCTCCTTCCATCAGCAAGGGCATTGAAGATGAAACGTGGCTGGGTCTTTCAGCATGACAATTATCCCAAACACACCACCCGGGCAACGAAGGAGTGGCTTCGTAAGAAGCATTTCAAGGTCCTGGAGTGGCCTAGCCAGTCTCCAGATCTCAACCCCATAGAAAATCTTTGGAGGGAGTTGAAAGTCTGTGTTGCCCAGCGACAGCCCCAAAACATCACTGCTCTAGAGGAGATCTGCATGGAGGAATGGGCCAAAATACCAGCAACAGTGTGTGAAAACCTTGTGGAGACTTACAGAAAACGTTTGACCTGTGTCATTGCCAACAAAGGGTATATAACAAAGTATTGAGAAACTTTTGTTATTGACCAAATACTTATTTTCCACCATAATTTGCAAATAAATTCATAAAAAATCGTACATTGTGATTTTCTGGAAAATGTTTTCTCATTTTGTCTGTCATAGTTGACGTGTACCTATGATGAAAATTACAGGCCTCTCTCATCTTTTTAAGTGGGAGAACTTGCACAATATGTGGCTGACTAAATACTTTTTTCCCCCACTGTACAGGCCCGTCTGAAATTTGCCAATGAACATCTGAATGATTCAGAGGAGAACTGGGTGAAAGTGTTGTGGTCAGATGAGACGAAAATCGAGCTCTTTGGCATCATCTCAACTCGCCGTGTTTGGAGGAGGAGGAATGCTGCCTATGACCCCAAGAACACCATCCCCACCGTCAAACATGGAGGTGGAAACATTATGCTTTGGGGGTGTTTTTCTGCTAAGGGGACAGGACAACTTCACCGCATCAAAGGGACGATGGACGGGGCCATGTACCGTCAAATCTTGGGTGAGAACCTCCTTCCCTCAGCCAGGGCATTGAAAGTGGGTCGTGGATGGGTATTCCAGCATGACAATAACCCAAAACACATGGCCAAGGCAACAAAGGAGTGGCTCAAGAAGAAGCACATTAAGGTCCTGGAGTGGCCTAGCCAGAGTCCAGACCTTAATCCCATAGAAAATCTGTGGAGGGAGCTGAAGGTTCGAGTTGCCAAACATCAGCCTCGAAACCTTAATGACTTGGAGAAGATCTGCAAAGAGGAGTGGGACAAAATCCCTCCTGAGATGTGTGCAAACCTGGTGGCCAACTACAAGAAACGTCTGACCTCTGTGATTGCCAACAAGGGTTTTGCCACCAAGTACTAAGTCATGTTTTGCAGAGGGGTCAAATACTTATTTCCCTCATTCAAATGCAAATCAATTTATAACATTTTTTACATGCGTTTTTCAGGATTTTTTTGTTGTTATTCTGTCTCTCACTGTTCAAATAAACCTACCATTAAAATGATAGACTGATCATGCCTTTGTCAGTGGGCAAACGTACAAAATCAGCAGGGGATCAAATACTTTTTTCCCTCACTGTATATCTGGTGATATTCTCCTGTCTTATCTGGTGTCCTGTGTGAATTTTTGTATGCTCTCTCTAATTCTCTCTCTCTCTCTCAATTCAATTCAATTCAATTCAATTTATTGGCAAGACGTAACAATGTACATATTGCCAAAGCTTACTTTGGATATTTACACTATTAACATAATTAATAATAATAATAACCAATATAGTCAACTGGACAACAGTAACAACAATAACCAAGGGTCAAAATAACCATTGAACAATAACAATATAGAGGACATGTGCAGGTTGGTTGGTCTGTCAGACACTGTCCCTCATCTTATGGCAGGCAGAATTGTATTGCGTTGCCAACCCACAGCTCTCTGTGTCCTCCCCCAACAGGACGGGTAGCCTATTCTCATCAGAGAGGTCTTTGAAACCTTGAAAAACGGTTTCAAAAATGACACTCCCTAATTCTTTTATATTTTTTTACATTTTGTCAGCAAATGCAGCTCTGTCTCAGGTTCTGCTGTGGTGCAGTGGTTGCACAGCCTTTCCTCTACAGGGAGCCAGGTTTTCCTGTGTCTACCCTTCTCAATGGCAAGGCTGTGCTCACTGAGCCTGTACTTTGTCAAGGTTTTTCTAAGGTTTTGATCAGTAACCATGGTCAAATATTTAGCCACTGTGTACTGTCGATTTACATTTACATTTACGTCATTTAGCAGACACTCTTATCCAGAGCGACTTACAAATTGGTGCATTCACCTTATAGCCAGTGGGATAACCACTTTACAATATATATTTACTTTTTTGGGGGGGGTGGGGTGGGGGTAAGGGGGGTAGAAGGATTACTTTATCCTATCACAGGTATTCCTTAAAGAGGCGGGGTTTCAAGTGTCTCCGGAAGGTGGTGAGTGACTCCGCTGTCCTGGCGTCGTGAGGGAGCTTGTTCCACCATTGGGGTGCCAGAGCAGCGAACAGTTTTGACTGGGCTGAGCGGGAACTGTGCTTCCGCAGAGGTAGGGGGGCCAGCAGGCCAGAGGTGGATGAACGCAATGCCTTCGTTTGGATGTAGGGACTGATCAGAGCCTGAAGGTACGGAGGTGCCGTTCCCCTCACAGCTCCGTAGGCAAGCACCATGGTCTTGTAGCAGATGCGAGCTTCAACTGGAAGCCAGTGGAGTGTGCGGAGGAGCGGGGTGACGTGAGAGAACTTGGGAAGGTTGAACACCAGACGGGCTGTGACATTCTGGATGAGTTGTAGGGGTTTAATGGCACAGGCAGGGAGCCCAGCCAACAGCGAGTTGCAGTAATCCAGACGGGAGATGACAGTGCCTGGATTAGGACCTGTGCCGCTTCCTGTGTAAGGTAGGGTCATACTCTCCGAATGTTGTAGAGTATGAACCTACAGGATCGGGTCACCGCCTTGATGTTAGCGGAGAACGACAGGGTGTTGTCCAGGGTCACGCCAAGGCTCTTCGCACTCTGGGAGGAGGACACAACAGAGTTGTCAACCGTGATGGCAAGATCATGGAACGGGCAGTCCTTCCCCGGGAGGGCCAGATAGCACTGTATTTTACTTTGTGCTTGTGCTTGTGTTTCCCAATAAGCAATGTAGTTTTGTTTTGGGCTTGGTAATGATATGAGAGGGGGTCACTGTATTTTAGATGTTTCCAAAACTTAATTGCTATTTTTTGAGTTTTTATTATTAGTGGATATTGGCCTAATTCTGTCCTGCATGCATTGTGTGTAGTTTTCTTCTGGACATGTAGGAGAATCTTACAGAACTCTGCATGCAGGGTTTCAATGGGGGTGTTTGTCCCATTTGGTGAAATCTTGTTTTGCAAGTGGACCCCACACCTCGCTGCCATAAAGTGCAATTGGTTCAATGACACATTCAATTAGTTTTAGCCAAATTGTAATAGGTATTTCAACTTGAATTGTTTTTTAATGGCGTAGAATGCCCTGCGTGCTTTCTCTCTCAGTTTCATTCACTGCATCATTAAGGTGTCCAGTTGAGCTTATTTTTAAATCTAAGTAATTGTAGTGTGTGCAGTACTCTATATATGTTATACCAATTGAGAACTTTGGTCTAATTCCCTGAGATCTGGATCTTCTCTGGAAAATCATTATTTGAGTCTTTTTGGGGTTTGCTGCCAGGGCCCAGGTCTGTCAGTACTGCTCTAGCAGGTCCAGGCTCTGCTGTAGGCCATGTGCTGTGGGTGACAGCAGGCACAGGTCATCTGCCAAGAGCAGGCATTTAACCTCTGAATTGTGGAGACTAACATCAGGGGCTGGGGATTTTTCTAGAATAGTGGCCAATTCGTTGATGTAAATATTGAAGAGTGCAGGGCTCAGATTACAACCCTGGCAAAGGCCCCGCCCCTGGTTAAAGAATTATTATATTTTCTTGCCAATTTCGATGCTGCGCGTATTGCCAGTATACATTGATTTAATTATGTCATATGTTTTACCCCCTACACCACTTTCTATAACTTTGTAGAACAGTCCTGTATGTCAAATAGAATCAACTGCTTTTTGGAAGTCGATAAAGCAAGCGTACACTTTGGTATTATTTTGGTGGACGTGTTTATCTATCAGGGTGTGTAGGGTGTAAATAGGATCGGTCGTGTGATGTTTTGGTATAAATCCAATTTGGCTTTTACTCAAGACATTGTGCTTATTAAGGAAGTTTAGAACTCTTACATGTATAATACTACAGAAAACCTTCCCCAGGTTACTGTTCACACAAATGCCTCTGTAATTGTTAGGGTCAAATTTGTCTCCGTTCTTAAAGATTGGGGTTATGAGTCCTTGATTCCAGATGTCAGGGAAATAACCTACACTCAGAATCAAATTAAACAGTTTTAATATAGTCAATTGATATTTTGCACTAGTGAATTTGAGCATCTCATTTAGGATGCCATCAGGTCTGCATGTTTTTTTTAATTTGAGGGCCTGAAGTTTCTTATAGAGCTCCTGGTCAGTAATTGGGGAGTCCAATGGATTTTGATTGTCTCTCTCCCTCTCTCCCTCCCCTCCCGGAGGATCTGAGCCATAGGACCATGCCTCAGGACTACCTGGCCTGATGACTCCTGGCTGTCCCCAGTCCACCTGGTCGTGCTGCTGCTCCAGTTTCAACTGTTCTGCCTGCGGCTATGGAACCCTGACCTGTTCACCGGACGTGCTACCTTGTCCCAGACCTGCTGTTTTCAACTCTCTCTCTCTACCGCACCTGCTATTTCAACCTCTAAATGCCCGGCTATGAAAAGCCAAGTGACATTTACTCCTGATGTACTGACCTGTTGCAACCTCTACAACCACTATGATTATTATTTGACCCTGCTGGTTATCTATGAACGTTTTAACATCTTGGAGAAAAATCTGGCCTTAATGGCCATGTACTGTTATGATCTCCATCCGGCACAGCCAGAAGGGGACTGGCCAACCCTCAGAGTCTGGTTCCTCTCTAGGTTTCTTCCAAGGTTTCTGCCTTTCTAGGGAGTTTTTCCTAGTTTGGGTTTCTGTATAGCACTTTGTGACATCTGCTGATGTAAAAAGGGCTTTATAAATACATTTTGATTGATTGATTGGTTAGCTTCGTTAGGTTACGTTAGCTAGCTAGCTAACTAACTACCGCAGAGGCTAACGTGACTAACGTCATGTTCTATTTAGTGTCCGATCAGCTCAATAACCAGCTCAACACCAGGACCTAGTGGAAGTCACCTTCTAAAAAATCTACTAAATCTGTCTATGACACAGTGATGGGGGGTGTGAAGGTTAGTCAGATGTATCGACATGGTGGGTGGATATAGTACCTTGTTAGAGTGTGTATTGATGGGGACAAAGTATCAAGATGTTGGCTAATCACTGACTACTGTGAGTCCTACAGATGAATCCTGATGCTGCTGATGATGACCTTGACACCAGCTTCAGTAGGACAGAAGCCCGTAGACCCGTTGGATGAACGTTTTCAGCCTGGAAAACGCTCAAGCTCAACATCATCTGACTTTGAAACAAGCCAAAGGTATTTATGAAAGCACAATACTCTCTTGAGAAAACAAAAATCACAGATACACTAAACTGTCCACAAGACAAGTGCTTCTAAAAATTTTTTTTCACACCATTGCAGTCAGTTCTTTGGCATTGGGAGAGGGGCTGTCAGTGTACTCTTCTAGCCTGGTCACTCTATTGTTGGCAGTGCTCGTCTACTCAACAGAACAACTGTAGGTGGTCATACACAACAATACACGACTAGACTGTCTACAAGTCAAGCCCCCCTCAAAGTTTTCACATCTTTGCTAACAGCCCATCACAATGCCCCATTATTGACTCTGAGTGTAACAAAACACAAACCAATCTACTGTACCCTTTTTTTTTGTTTACAGATGAACATGGTTTATTGTATGGTTACACATCCTCATGTCTTTCCAGGAGACTTGAAGTACATACAAATCTTCTGAAAGACATCGAAGCAGAGGGTGGTGAAGAACATCGCCACAGCGCCAAAGACTGCTAAACCAGCTGCCATTACCCAACACAAGAAGAGGTTCAAAAGCTGAAGAACATTCTGGAACCAACACATTTACATTTTAGTCATTTAGCAGATGCTCTTATCCAGAGCGACTTACAGTTAGTGAATACATATATTATTTTTTTTATACTGGCCCCCCGTGGGAAACGAACCCACAACCCTGGCGTTGCAAACACCATGCTCTATCAACTGAGCTACATCCCCTGCCGGCCATTCCCTCCCCTACCCTGGACGACGCTGAGCCAATTGTGCGCCGCCCATGAGTCTCCTGGTCGCGGCCGGCTGCGACAGACCACTGCGCCACTCGGGAGACTACAACATCCATATTCAGTTAGACTGATGTTGTAGTATAATATAGAATTCCTAGTATGGTCACCACTAGCTGTTGTTCATATGTATACAATGGTGTTTTATATAATATTTTTTATACAGTTGAAGTCTGAAGTTTACATACACTTAGGTTGGAGTCATTAAAACTTGTTTTTCAACCACTCCACAAATGTCTTGTTAACAAACTATAGTTTTGGCAAGTCGGTTAGGACATCTACTTTGTGCATGACACAAGTAATTTTTACAACAATTGTTTACAGACAGATTATTTCACTTATAATTCACTGTCACACAATTCCAGTGGGTCAGAATATTACATACACTAAGTTGACTGTGCCTTTAAACAGCTTGGAAAATTCCAGAAAATGATGTTATGGCTTTAGAAGCTTCTGGTAGGCCAATTGACATCATTTGAGTCAATTGGAGGTGTACCTGTGGATGTATTTCAAGGCCTGCCTTCAAACTCAGTGCCTCTTTGCTTGACATCATGGGAAAATCAAAAGAAATCAGCCAAGACCTCAGAAAAAAAATGGTAGACCTCCACAAGTCTGGTTCATCCTTGGGAGCAATTTCCAAACGCCTGAAGGTACCACGTTCATCTGTACAAACAATAGTACGCAAGTATAAACACAATGGGACCACGCAGCCGTCATAAAGCTCAGGAAGGAGACGCGTTCTGTCTCCTAGAGATTAACGTACTTTGGTGCGAAAAGTGCAAATCAATCCCAGAACAACAGCAAAGGACCTTGGGAAGATGCTGGACGAAACAGGTACAAAAGTAAAACGAATCCTATATCGACGTAACCTGAAAGGCCGCTCAGCAAGGAAGAAGCCACAGCTCCAAAACAGCCATAAAAAAGCCAGACTACGGTTTGCAACTGCACATGGGGACAAAGATCTTACTTTTTGGAGAAATGTCCTCTGGTCTGATGAAACAAAAATAGAACTGTTTGGCCATGATGACCATCGTTATGTTTGGAGGAAAAAGGGGAAGGCTTGCAAGCCGAAGAACACCATCCCAACCGTGAAGCACGGGGTGGCAGCATCATGATGTGGGGGTGCTTTGCTGCAGGAGGGACTGGTGCACTCCACAAAATAGATGGCATCATGAGGAAGGAAAATTATGTGGATATATTGAAGCAACATCTCAAGACATCAGTCAGGAAGTTAAAACTTGGTCGCAAATGAGTCTTCCAAATGGACAATGACCCCAAGCATACTTCCAAAGTTGTGGCAAAATGGCTTAAGGACAACAAAGTCAAGGTATTGGAGTGGCCATCACAAAGTCCTTAACTCAATCCTATAGAAAATGTGTGGGCAGAACTGGAAAAATGTGTGTGAGCAAGGAGACGTACAATCCTGACTCAGTTACACCAGCTCTGTCAGGAAGAATGGGCCAAAATTCACCCACTTATTGTGGGAAGCTTGTGGAAGGCTACCCGAGATGTTTGACCCAAGTTAAACAATTTAAAGGCAATGCTACCAAATACTAATTGAGTGTATGTAAACTTCTGACCCACTGGGAATGTGATGAAAGAAATAAAAGCTGAAATAAATCATTCTCTCTACTATTATTCTGACATTTCACATTCTTAAAATAAAGTGGTGATCCTAACTGACCTAAGACAGGAAATGTTTACTAGGACTAGATGTCAGGAATTGTGAAAAACTGAGTTTAAATGTATTTGGCTGAGGTGTATGTAAACTTCCGACTTCAACTGTATAGGGTTAAGGTGACTAGGCATCAGGATATATGATAAACAGAGTAGCAGCAGCGTAAATTATGATTGTATGTGAGTGTGTGTGCGTGTGTGTAGTCAGTATACATGTGTGTGTGTGTGTGTGTGTTAAATGACTCCAGCTGCATCAGAAACCAAAAGAGTGTTGACTTCATCTTCTGGATCAATTCATTGTGATATTCATGAAATGTATTTGCATAAACTAGTTTCAATTTTACTGCTAAAACCAATGATGCAGGGAGTTGGCGTATCATTTAAACTTCCATTCATTTGCAAGTAAACGTCTCTCAATAAAAACAGAAGATTAGTCTGTCAATATAGCAAATAAGTAGACATGTCTTGTTTTCAGACAAAGTTTATTTGCTCTGGAGACCGAGGTGAGTTTACACAGCAGTATGCAGGAACAGTTATGGCAATGTATGACAATATATACACAGTAGAAGAAAAATATACTACTAACGCCTATAATAAATACTTAAGTTATGCAAAGGGAATACTGGCATGTGGTGTGTTTTGGGTGGTGCAGTGAGGTGTTCCGAGTCACTTTGATACAAGGTGAGATTGTTGTTATGGAACCTTCCACATCTTCTCTTGAATTGCTCAAATGGCCCCAGCAAAACACGCAGGCAAGGGGATTCGGTGTCCTGTGGTTGTACCAGTGAGCCCCGTTATGGCCGAATCGATCGTGAAATTATACTGAACAACACTGCGTTGTGTGAAAAAGAGCTTTAGCTATATTGCTAGCTAGCTAACTACGAAAGCAAAACGACTTACTCGACTGTCATTTGATTTGCTATCACATCTCCTCTTTAGAGTCATCAACATCTTTGTATCCAATCGGCATTGTCTGAGAGAAAGACGACAACGCTATTAGACGTGGCGCAGTGGTCTAAGGCGCTGCATCGCAGTGCTAACTGTGCCACTAGAGATCCTGGTTCGAATCCAGGCTCTGTCGCAGTCGGCCGCGACCGGGAGACTCATGGGGCGGCGCACAATTCGTCCAGGGTAGGGGAGGGAATGGCCGGCAGGGATGTAGCTCAGTTGATAGAGCATGGCGTTTGCAACGGCAGGGTTGTGGGTTGTAAGAAATGCTATTTTTATAAATAGCTTATTGCTATTACATTGCTATAACTAATTCCTTTTTCCAAGACAAGCTTTGACCAACACACACACTCTTGCCACAAATGCACTCACACACACAGACTCACTCAAGATAAGAGATAACTAAACGCACACACCAAATCTCCTACTTTGCTGAAACATTCGGAACAAAGGCCCTGAGCTACAGTGTGCAAATCTCCTAGACCCAATCACAGAGGACGACGCCCGAGCAGCATGGACCAACCAGAAGACCAGATCTGCCAGGCTCAACCTACTTTACAACCAGTATAAAACACCAGTGTACTGTTTTTTGGGGCTTTTTCTGGAGGTTCCCTATGAGCTGAAAGAACGAGACCGTGCACGTTTTGTACCAGACATTTTTACTCTGAATAAACTGCCGCTTGTCATACAATTTACCACCTAGTCTGAGTCGATCCTTGACCGACTCTCCCTTCTCATACCCAGTTATCAACAGGGTTCAATTCCCACGGGGGGCCAGTATAAAAAATAAATAAAGAATGTATTCACTAACTGTAAGTCGCTCTGGATAAGAGCGTCTGCTAAATGACTAAAACGTTCCTGGGCAATCGTTGTGTATTCCTACTGTAGCAGCATGGTGTAGAATCACAGCTAGCTACAACACACAGGAATAGTTACTCCAAGACTAATATGAGTCATAAAGCCAAAGTCATTCCTTTATTCTCCGCCATCATCATCATCAAAACATTTCTCCAATTCTGCTCCTAATGAGAGGCACTGAGGCTAGCTAGGCTAGTTAGCTAACTAGCTATGACGTTAGACTACAGTGCATTTTACGTATAGCAAACAGAGCTAGCTAGCTAAACTTGGATAGCTTGGCTTGTAGTGGTACTAGCAAGCACTGTTCCGACCGAATCGATCACCAAATTGTACTGCACTGTAAAAAGAGAGGTTATATTTGCTAGCTAGCTACCGATTGCAAAACAACTCGGTTGTCATTTGCCCTCCTGAGTCCCATTCCAGCTGGTCTAGGCTGTTAACGCAGCTTGCTGGTCTTGCAATTATTTTTTCTCGCTGTCTCATCTCCTCTTCAGTGTATAATGAATAGGTCTTCAGCTCAAATAAATAGGGCTGTACAAAACATTACTTTTAGAACAGACAGCAGGCTCAATGAACCAGTGACGTCATTGGCTGAGCTCTCCCGTCATTGGCTGAAAATACAGCTATAGTGCCAAATTATTTCTCATCACTCAGAATTATGTCTGAAACACTCATCACTTATACACTTATGTAGGGAGATTGGAAAAACACCCCAAATACTGTCTAGCGGTGACATTTCCCTTTAAGACTTCATTTACAGCCAGTCTTTCTATTTTTGTTGTTCTTTTTTTGGTCATCTGGTGGCATTCCTCAGGGTGCCGAAAAAGGGTGGGTGGGTGGTTAGGTTTGTTGTGTGCGTGCGTGTGTGTGTGTTTCCCGATAGTGCATAAGGGTAAACTTCCTTTGTGAGTTGTTTCCTCTCCAGAATAAATTATGTAAAAAGAGGGGGAGAGAGGGGAGAGAGAGGGAGCGAAAGAGAGGGAGGGAGGGAGGGGGAGGGAGGGAGGGGAGGGAGGGAGGGAGGGAGGGAGGAGGGGAGGGAGTGAGGGGAGAGTTTGAGCAGCAAAGGTAGAAAGAATAAATAATAAAGGGTAGATGGAGAGAGAGAGACATTTGATTAGGTAGAAATAGAGAGAGAGAGAGAAAGGAGAGAAAGAGATGAGATGCAGAAAGAAATGTAAAGTGACAGGCAGACAGAGAGACAGACAGACAGAGAGACAGGCAGACAGAGAGACAGGCAGATAGAGAGGCAGGCAGGCAGACAGTGAGGCAGGCCGACAGAGAGACAGACAGACAGAGAGACAGGCAGACAGAGACGATGTGTCATGAGTTGCGGGGTAGCAGTGCTTTGCTTATTCAAATGGCTTGCTTTGGCTATGCTTTCTGCTGTCACGTTTGTTCTGCCTTGCCGCATACCTCAATGGGATCCCATGTGGAGTCCCATGCTCAAACTGGTCCGGCTGATAGCACCCGGTGGGCCCCCACCCAGGGATACGCCCAAAATTAAGGTAGGACTGGGATTCTCAAAACCCAGGCGGGCAGCCAGTGTAGAGATGGCCAAGGTCCAATGATCCAATGTGTGGCTCTGGATCAGAGCGTCTGCAAAAATGACTCACTACTGAGGGCTTTGGATAAGGGTTGCAAAAATGATCACTACGTAGTGGTTGGGTAGGAGGGGTTGAAAAGGGGACTCATACGTAGGGCTCTGGTAAGGAGCGGGAAATGTATTGTAGGGCCTATAAGGCGTCTGAAAAATACCACTACGAAGGGCTCGGATAAAGGGTGCAAAGGGGAATATGTCTCTTGGAAGGACAAGAGGGGAATTGGGTTTAAATTCCAAAAAGCGCCCGGGCCCTTTTAACAAACATAGAAATTGGCCTTTTTGCCCAACTCATGTTAAAAGGTGGTTACCCCAAAAGACGACAGGTTTTAAAATTTTCCCAAACGGGCAGACATGGGAAAATGACAGTAACTAAAAACCCCCCCCAAAAAAAACCCCCAAAAATAGGGAAACCCAAACCCGGGGGGGGGGGGGCCCGTTAATAACGGGGAAAAACTTTTTCACATCAGGTAACTGATGCAAGCGTAGAATCGTTTATAAAACAGGAAAAAATAACCTAATGGAAACAAGGGGACTGTAAAAGAGACCACACCAGGTACAGACAGATACCAACACACAACTAGCACAAACACCTACACAACGTACATTGTAATATTGTTGTTGGGGATTTTTAAGTTGTATGGTAGATATGTAGTGGTGTTTAAAGAGATAATGATGGGGGTGTTTTATCCTTTTTTTTTGTGTGCTTTAAATTTTTGAACCCAGGAACAGTAGCGCTCCTAATAAAAACAAAAAAAGTTTTAAAGAGCACATTAAGTCTGTGTCCTCCTCTTCTCGTGTCCTCCTCTTTCTTGTGTCTCCTCCTCTCGGGGCCCCCTCTCTCTGTGTCCCCTCTTCTTGGTTTCCTCCTCTTCCTGTGTCCTTTCCCCCTCTCTGTGTCTCTCCTTTTGGTTCCTTAAACCGGGGTTTTCCTCTCCCCCTGTGTCCTTTTTCCCCCTTTGGCCCCCTTCCTTGTGTTTACTTCTTTTGTGTCCCCCTCCTTTTTGGTCTCCTCCTCTCTCTGTTCCTCCTCTCTCTCTGTGTCCCCTCCTCTGTGTCCTCCTCTCTCCTGTGTCCCCCTCGTCTCTGTTCCTCCTTTTAAAGGGCCTCTTCTCTCTGGTCCCCCCCTTCTCTCTGGTCCTCCTCCATTTGGGGTCCTCCCTTTTCCTGTGTCCTTTTTTCCCTTTTCTTGTTCCTCCTTTTCTCGTGTCCCCTCTCTCTGGTTTTCCTTCCCCTGTGTTTTTTCCCTCTTCTGTGTCCTCTCTTTCTGTGTCTTTCCCTCCTTTTGTTTTTCCCTCCTCTTTCTGTGTTACTCTCTTCGTGTGCCTTCTCCCTGTGTCCCTTTTTCCCCCTCTCGTGTCCCCCCTCTCTCTCGTGCCTCCTTCTTTGTTCTCCTTTCCCCGTGTCCTTTTCCCCCTCTTGTGTTTCCCCCTCTCTCTCTGGTCCTCCTTTTCTGTGTTCCTCTCTCTTGGGCCCCTCTTAAAAGTGTCTCCTCTCTTTGTGTCCTCCCCCTCTGGTATCCTCTTTTCTGTGCCTCTCTTTCGTGTCCTCCTCTCCTTTTTGTGGTTTTTCTTTGTGTCCTCCTCTCACTGGTCCTCTCTCCTTGTGTTTATTCTCTCTTCTGTTCCTCCTCTCTCTCTGTGTCCCTCCTTCTCTTGTTTCCCCTCTCTTGGTCCCCCCCCTCCCCTTTTCCTTTTCCCCCTCTTGTGTTCCCCCTTCCTCTGTGTCCTCCCTCTTCTGTGTCATCCTTCCGGGGTCTCCTCTTCCCCCGGTTCCTCTCCGTGTCCTCCTCTTCCCTGTGTCCTTTTCCCTCTTCTGTGTCCCCTCTTCTCTGTGTCCTCTTCTCCCTGTGGGCCTTTTCCCCCTTTTCTGTGTCTCCTCTTTTTGGTCCTCCTTTCCTGTGTCCTTTTTCCCCCCTTTCTTGGTCCCCTCTCTCTTGTGTCCTACTCTCTCTTCTTGGTTTCCCCCTTCTCTCTGAGTCCTCCTCTCCCCCGTGTCCTTCCCCTTTTGTGTCCTCCCTTTTCTGTGTCCCTTCGCTAGGGGTTTTCCTCTCTCTCCTGTGTCCTTTTCCTCTTTTGGTCCTCCTCTTCTCTGTGTCCCTCCTTCTTCTGTTATCCTTCCTGTCCTCCTCTTCACTGTGTCCTTTTTTCTGTGTCCCTCTTCGTGTCCTCCCCTTTTTCCCTTTTTTCCTTTTCCCTTCTCTGGTTCCCCTCTTCTGTGTCCTCCTCTCTCTTGGCCTCCCTTCTGGGGGTTTTCCTCCAAATGTGTCCCTTTTTCTCTGGCCTCCCCTTTTCCCCGTTCTTTTTCCCTCTCTCTGTGTCTCCTTCTTTTTGGTCCTACTCTCCTTTTCCCGTGTCCTCCCCCTCTTTGAGTCCTCCCCCTCTTTGTTCTCCTCTCTTGTTCCTCCTTCTTGTGTCCTCCCTCGCTATGTTTCCTCTTTTCCCCTGTGTCCTTTTCCCCTTTTTGTCCTCCTCTCTCTCTGTGTCCTCCTCCTTTCGTGTACTCCTATCTTGTGTCCTCCTCTTCCTGTTTTCCTTCTCTCTGTGTCCTCCTTCTCTTGTGTCCTCCCTCTCCCTGTGCCTTTTCCCTCTCTTTTTTCCTTCTCTCCTTTTGTCCTTCTCTCTTTGGTCCCTTCTCGTTTCTCCCTTTATTGTCCTCCTTTTGTGTCCCCTCTCCCTGTGTAAATTTTCCCTTTGTGTTTCCCCTCTCTCTGGTCCTATCCTCTTCTGTGTCCTCCTCTCTCTTGGTCCTCCCTCCTGTGTCCCCCCTTCTGTGTCCTCCTCTTCTGTGTCCTCCTGCTTGGTCCTCCCCCTTTTCCTGTGTCCTTTTCCCTCTCTGGTCCTCCCCTCTCTCGGTTCCTTTTCCCCCCTTTTCTGGTCCCCCCTTTTTCTTGTTCCTCCTCTCTGTGTACTCCCCCTTTTTGTGTCCTCTCTCCACGTGTCCGTCCTTTCAGTTTCCCCCTTTCTATTTGCCCCCTCTCCTTTTGTGTCTCCTTTTCTCTGTGTCCTTTTCTTCGGGCCCCACCTCTCCTCTGGGGTCCTCCTCTTCTTTTTGTCTCCCCTTCTCGGGGGCCTCCTCTCTGTGTCCCCTTTCACTGTGTCCCCCTCTCTCACTGGTCTCCCTCTCTCTATGTCCTCCCCTTTTTGGTCCTCCTCTTCTGTGTTTCCTTCTCATGTGTCTCTTGCTGTGCTTCTTACGTGTTCCTTCTCTCTGTGTTTCCCCTTCTCTCTGTGTTTACTCTCTCTCTGTGCCTCCTCCTTTGTGTCCTTCTCTTGTGTCCTCCTTCTATGGTCCCCTTCCTATGTTCCTCCTTTTCTGTGTCCTCCCCTCCCCCCCGGTTCTCCTCTTCCCTGGTCCTTTTTCCTCTTCTGTGTCCTCTTTCTCTTGTTCCCTCTCCTGTGTCTCCTCCTCCCTGTGTCCCTTTTCCCCCTTCGTTTCCCCTTTTCTTGGTCTATCTTCTCTCTTGTGTTTCCTTCTTCTGTTTCCCCCTTCTTCGGTCTCCCCTTTCTGTGTTTTCCTCTCTCCGGTCCTCTCTCATGGTCCCCCCTCCACGTTCTCCTTCTTCCTGGTCCTCCTCTCTCTTTGGGCCTCCTCTCTTTTGTCTCCCCTTTTTGTTCCCCCTTTTCTCTGTGTCCTCCCCTCTCTGTTTTTTCCCCCTCACTGTTCCCCCCTTCACTGTGTTCCTCCTTTCTTGTTGTTTTTCCCCCTTTTCTGTGTACCTCTCTTTTGTGTCTCCCTTTTCTGGACCTCTCTTCTTTGTCCTCCTTCTCTCTGTGTTTTTTCTTCTTGCCACCTTTCAACTTTATTTATCACTTTTTAGTTTCTTTTCTCACTCCTTACCCCTCCTCTCTCTCTCTTGTCTTTCTCTGCAGCCATTTCCCCACTCTATCCCCCCCCTTCCCTCTCTCCTACTCTCTCTCCCCCCCCCCCCCCCCAATCTCTCTGTTGCATGCGACTGTCTGCCGCTCTCACCCCTGGGTGACCCTGGTCTAAAACAGTCTGTAACAAGAGAGGAGCCTGTAGAAGCTGCCTGGTTTCTTCAGAGCAGACCTCAACCAGGGGGCAGAACCGCACACACACACACACACACACACACACACTGACAAGCACACATGAAAACACTCATACCGGTGTGCACACACACAATGACACACACATACTGAGGCACTCACACAGGCATACCGACGCCTCTCAATTACACAATCACATGGCCAAGTTATTAATCAATCAATCAATCAATCACATTTTATTCATAAAGCACTTTTTACAGAAGATGTCAAAAAGTGTTATACAGAAAACCAGCCTCAAACCCCAAATATCTAATACCTACATATTTCAAGCAGACAAAATCAAAAATCAAAAATCAAATCAAATCAAATGTTATTTGCCACAAGCGCCGAATACAAAATGTTTAGATATTACAGTGAAATGTAAAATAAATGTAAAATAAAAAAATACAAATAGCAAATAATTAAAGAGTAGGAAGGTTATATACACGGGGGTACCGGTACCGAGTCAATGTGCGGGGGCACCGGTTAGTCAACTGTTGATACCGTGTCATTGCAACTACAACGTTGAGGTTATCTAGAAGGTTCCATTGAGAGACAGCCATGCTAGAAGGTTCCATTGAGAGACAGCCATGCTAGAAGGTTCCATTGAGAGAGGTAATTGAGGTAATATGTACATGTGGGTAGAGTTAAAGTGACTATGCATAAATATAACAGAGTAGCGGCAGCGTAAATAAGGGGGTTGGGGGTGGGGTGGGGGGGCAATTGCAAATAGTCCGGGTAGCCATGATTAGCAGTTCCATAGGTCTTATGGCTTGGGGGTAGAAGCTGTTAAGAAGCCTCTTGGACCTAGACTTGGCGCTCCGGTAACACCTTTGCCGAGCGGTAGCAGAGAGAAACAGTCTATGACTGGGGTGGCTGGAGTCTTGATCATTTTTAGGGCCTTCCCTCTGACACCGCCTGGTATAGAGGTCCTGGATGGCAGGAAGCTTGGCCCCAGTGATGTACTGGGCCGTACGCACTACCCTCTGTAGTGCCTTGCGGTCGGAGGCTGAGCAGTTGCCATACCAGGCGGTGATGCAACCAGTCAGGATGCTCTCGATGGTGCAGCTGTAGAACTTCTTGAGGATCTGAGGACCCATGCCAAATCTTTTCAGTCTCCTGAGGGGGAATAGGCTTTGTCATGCCCTCTTCACGACTGTCTTGGTGTGTTTGGACCATGATAGTTTGTTGGTGATGTGGACACCAGTGAACTTGAAGCTCTCAACCTGTTCCACTACAGCCCCGTCGATGAGAATGGGGGCGTGTTCATTCCTCTTTTTTTTCCTGTAGTCCACAATCAGAGAACTATATGTATATTTGGATTTGTTTAACACTTTTTTGGTTACTACATGATTCCATATGTGTTATTTCATAGTTTTGATGTCTTCACTATTATTCTACAATGTAGAAAATAGTAAAAATAAAGAAAAACCCTTGAATGAGTAGGTGTGTCCAAACTTTTGACCGGTAGTGTACATATACAGTGGGGAAAAAAAGTATTTAGTCAGCAGTCACGTCAACTATGACAGACAAAATGAAAAAAAAAAATCCAGAAAATCACATTGTAGGATTTTTAATGAATTTATTTGCAAATTATGGTGGAAAATAAGTATTTGGTCAATAACAAAAGTTTCTCAATACTTTGTTATATACCCTTTGTTGGCAATGACACAGGTCAAACGTTTTCTGTAAGTCTTCACAAGGTTTTCACACACTGTTTTTTCCCCACTGTATATGTGCTTTTCTTGAGCAGGGGACCTTGCGGGCGCTGCAGGATTTCAGTCCTTCACGGCGTAGTGTGTTACCAATTGTTTTTCTTGGTGACTATGGTCCCAGCTGCCTTGAGATCATTGACAAGATCCTCCTGTGTAGTTCTGGGCTGATTCCTCACTGTTCTCATGATCATTGCAACTCCATGAGGTGAGATCTTGCATGGAGCCCCAGGCCGAGGGAGATTGACAGTGCTTTTGTGTTTCTTTCCATTTGCAAATAATCGCACCAACTGTTGTCACCTTCTCACCAAGCTGCTTGGCGATGGTCTTGTAGCCCCATTCCAGCCTTGTGTAGGTCTACAATCGTGTCCCTGACATCCTTGGAGAGCTCTTTGGTCTTGGCCATGGTGGAGAGTTTGGAATCTGATTGATTGATTGCTTCTGTGGACAGGTGTCTTTTATACAGGTAACAAGCTGAGATTAGGAGCACTCCCTTTAAGAGTGTGCTCCTAATCTCAGCTCGTTACCTGTATAAAAGATACCTGGGAGCCAGAAATCTTTCTGATTGAGGGGGGGTGAAATACTTATTTCCCTCATTAAAATGCAAATCAATTTATAACATTTTTGACATGCGTTTTTCAGGATTTTTTTGTTGTTATTCTGTCGCTCACTGTTCAAATAAACCTACCATTAAAATTATAGACTGATCATTTCTTTGTCAGTGGGCAAACTTACAAAATCAGCAGGGGATCAAATACTTTTTTCCCTCACTGTAACAGACTGACCCTAGCCCCCCGGCACATAGACTATTGTAGCATAGATACTGGAGGCTGAGACAGGGGTGGGTCGGGGGACACTGGGGCCACGTCTGATGATACCCCCTGACAGGGCCAACCGGGCAGGATATAACCCCACCCACTTTGCCAAAGCACAGCCCCCACACCACTAGAGGGATATCAACAGACCACCAACCTACTACCCTGAGACAAGGCTGAGTATAGCCCACAAAGATCTCCTCCACCGCACGAGCCTGAGGGGGCGACAAACCGGACAGGAAGATCACGTCAGTGACTCAACCCACTCAAGTGACGCACCCCTCCTAGGGACGGCATGGAAAGCACCAGTAAGTCAGTGACTCACCCCTTAAAAGGGTCAGAGGCAGATAATCTCAATGTAGAGACGGGAACCGGCCAGGCAGAGACAGCAAGGGTGGTTTGTCGCTCCAGTGCCTTTCCGTTCACCTTCGCACCCCTGGGCCAAACTACACTCAATCATAGGACCTACTGAAGAGATGAGTCTTCAGTAAAGACTTAAAGGTCGAAACCGAATCTGCGTCTCTCACATCGGTAGGCAGACCATTCCATAAAAATTTAGCTCTATAGGAGAAAGCCCTGCCTCCAGCTGTTTGCTTAGAAATTCTAGGGACAATAAGGAGGCCTGCGTCTTGTGACCGTAGCGTACGTGTAGGTATGTACGGCAGGACCAAATCGGAGAGATAGGTAGGAGCAAGCCCATGTAATGCTTTGTAGGTTAGCAGTAAAACCTTGAAATCAGCCCTAGCCTTAACAGGAAGCCAGTGTAGAGAGGTTAGCACTGGAGTGATATGATCAAATGTATTGGTTCTAGTCAAGATTCTAGCAGCCGTGTTAAGCACTAATTGAAGTTTATTTAGTGCTTTATCCGGGTAGGCGGAAAGTAGAGCATTGCAGTAGTCTAATCTAGAATTGACAAAAGCATGGGTTAGCTTTTCTGCATCATTTTTGGACAAAGAGTTTCTGATATTTGCAATGTTACGAAGATGGAAAAAAGCTGTCTTTGAATATGTTAGTCAAAAGAGAGATCAGGGTCCAGAGTAACGCCGAGGTCCTTCACCGTTTTTCTTGAGACGACTGACAACCATCAAGATTAATTGTCAGATCAAACAGAAGATCTCTTTGTTTCTTGGAACCTAGAACTAGCATCTCTGTTTTGTCCGAGTTTAAAAGTACAACATTTGCCGCCATCCACTTCCTTATGTCTGAAACACAGGCTTCCAGTGTAGGCACCACGTGCTCTCACCACTGGTATCCCCCAGGGCTCAGTTCTAGGCCCTCTCCTATTCTCTCTATACATCAAGTCACTTGGCTCTGTCATATCCTCACATGGTCTCTCCTATCATTGCTACACAGACGACACACAATTAATTTTCTCCTTTCCCCCTTCTGATAACCAGGTGGCGAATCGCATCTCTGCATGTCTGGCACTACCTCAAGCTGAACCTTGGCAAGACGGAGCTGCTCTTCCTCCCAGGGAAGGACTGCCCGCTCCATGATCTCGCCATCACGGTTGACAACTCCATTGTGTCCTCCTCCCAGAGTGCAAAGAACCTTGGCGTGACCCTGGACAACACCCTGTCGTTCTCCACTAACATCAAAGCGGTGACCTGATCCTGCAGGTTCATGCTCTACAATATTCGCAGAGTACGACCCTATCTTACACAGAAAGTGGCACAGGTCCTAATCCAGGCACTTGTCATCTCCCGTCTGGATTACTGCAACTCGCTGTTGGCTGGGCTCCCTGCTTGTGCCATTAAACCCCTACAACTTATCCATAACGCTGCAGCCCGTTTGGTGTTCGACCTTCCCAAGTTCTCTCATGTTACCCCCGCTCCTCCGCACTCCACTGGCTTCCAGTTGAGGCTTGCATCTACTACAAGACCATGGTGCTTGCCTACGGAGCTGTGTGGGGAACGGCACCTCCTTACCTTCAGGCTCTGATCAGACCCTACACCCAAACGAAGGCACTACGTTCATTCTCCTCTGGCCTGCTAGCTCCCCTACCTCTACGGAAGCACAATTCCCGCTCAGCCCAGTCAAAGCTATTTGCTGCTCTGGCACCCCCAATGGTGGAACAAGCTCCCCCATGACGCCAGGACAGCGGATGTCACTGACCACCTTCCGTTAGACACTTGAAAACCCTACCTCTTTAAGGAATACCTGGCGTCGTTGGCCCAACCTCAAGCAGCCCTCCCCGACTAGGACAGGAGATGAGGGTGGACACTCTCTCCGCCGGGTGAATAGTGGCCAGGTATAGCTCGTACCTGTCGAGGAGAAATCCCTGGCACCCGGCAGGTGGTTGTACCCGCATTACCCTCGGGAGCGGAAGGCCGCCGGAATTCCCACTGGACCCAGGTGGCGTAGTGGTGAGCCAGTTGTTGCTGTAGGTTGGTTAGAGTGGGTTTGGCATATGGTGAAGGGATACCACCTCTCGCCAATCGTTTTCCATCCTCTGGAAACACCTCGGTCACCACGACACACAAAAACAATAAACAAACACGCACATAGCACAATGGGTAAGCCATCCACCGGAGTTTAAATAGGGACGGAGTAATTTAGCGAAGATTGGGAAACAGGGTTGGTGAAACAATCAGACAACAACAGGTTTAGGAAACATAGGACAGACATAGAACATTAGATCGGCAGAGCTAGTACTCCGGTATGACAACCCAACCCCCCCACAAAAAATCCCTTTGGGAATCCGTACATTACCCCCCCCCCCCCGCGGGCCCCGCCCTGCGTCGACATTGGCCTCGGGGACGGGCCCGGAGACCGACGCGGGCATTTGGATGATTGCGGGGAAATCCCTCAACTCGGGGTCCTCCTAGGGAAACCCCCCACCGTTTCCCCGGCCGTACCCCTCCCCCCTCCACGAGATACTGGGCCCCCCCCCCCGACGCCCCGAATCCATATGGAAAAAACCAGTACGCCGGTGCCCCCTCGATTCCAGTGGGGGCGGGGGAACCTCCTGTATTTTACTCCTGGGGGGACCGCTAACCCCCGGCCTGAGGGGAACACTGGAAAGGGTTTATACATAATTGGGGGCAGTTTAAAACCTATTTAAATACCTCGTTCAAACTCCTCAGGACTTTGAATGGGCCCCCCAAAAACCCCGCCCCGCTTCCGGAGGGCAGGGGAAGGGGCAGTTTTGGGGCGAGAGCCAACCGGTCCCCCGGGGGCATACACCGGGGGGCCCCACTTCAGGCGGCGGTGCCGCCTTTTCCGCCTGATGGCCCCTGCGCCCACATGGCAAATTCCAGGTCTCCTGGGAGCGCCGAAACCCTCGCCCCGCAAGGGGGCCTCGATCTGGCTCTGATGCCAGGTACCAGGGCCGCTGATAAACCCAAAACACGGGGAAAAAGGGGGTAAGGTTGTGGGGGGGTGCGGATGAGTTCTTGGCATCTCTGCCCCGGGGGGGAAAAACCCAACCACTCCCCCCCTGGTCCCGGGAATCGACCTCAAACCACCCCCTCCTGGTGACTCTCTCCCCTGCCCGTTTCTCCGGGTGAAACCACCCCCCTCCTGGGTTTTCTCTCCCCCTCCCGTTACTTCGGGGTGAAACCCACCCCCTCCTGGGTTTTCTCTCTCCACCTGCCCGTTACTCCGGGTGAAAACCCCCCACCCCTGGTTGACTCTCCCACCTCCCTTCTCTCGGGGGGAACCTACCCACCTCCTGGGTTTATCTCTCCCCCCCCCCGTTACTCTCGGGTAAACCTACCCACCTCCTGGTTGACTCTCTCCACCTGCCCTTTACTCTCGGGGGGTTAAACTACCCCCCCTGGTTGCTCTCTCCACCTGCCCGTTACTCTCGGGGTGAAACCACCCACCCCCTGGTTGACCCCTCCACCTCCCTTACTCTCGGGGTGAAACCTCCCCTCCGGTTACCTCTCCCCCCCGTTACTCTCGGGTGAAACCACCCACCTCCGGGTTTACTCCTCCACCTCCCCTTCTCTCGGGGGGAAATCCAGAGTCCTGACCGTGACTCCCGAGTTCCATAAACCCCCCAAACCCTTGCGGGGGAACTGGAACCCCCACAGACACTATATCCTCAGCACCCCTATGCCGGAAGCGTGTTAATAGGGCCTCGGCCGTCTTTTGGGCCAGGGAGGCCCGGGCGGGGGAAGAGGCGCAGGCTTAGAAAAACCGATCCCAAAACCAGGATCGTGGTGGTTTTTTCCCTTTTGAGGGGGGAAATCCTCATAAGTCGACCGATAGGTGGGGCCATGGTCGTTTTTGGAACGGTAAGGTTTCAATTTCCCCCTGGGTAGGTTCTAGGGCCTTTCACTGGGCGCACCTAGCAGGGGGGAAAAATAAACCACTCCTAAACAAGTGGGCCCCCCAACTTCCCCCTAAAGTGCACTGTCCGACCTATGCCAGGGTACCAAGGAGGGTGACGTGTAGCCCAAAGATCAAAAAGATCGCGAATCCAGCTACGTACACACCCTCTGGACACTGGGGGGGGCTCGATCTCCGCTCAACCCCTTTGACCACCCAAAACTTCCGTCCCCCCTCTGTTTGCGCTCCCCGGGCTGCGCCTTAAAAAAAGGGACGGGGGGTGTTTAGGGGGGCGTCCCAGCGCTGAACAGTACAGCGCCTACCCCCCCGGGTGTGTCCAACTCAAACCTGAAGGCTAAGGAGGGGGTCCGGATGAGCCACACTGGAGCCGAGGGAAACGGGCCTTCAACGACTAAAAACCCCGTCCGCCTCAGCAGACCACCGGCCCCACTTCACAAAGGTAATGGGGCTGCTCCGAAAAAAGCCCGGATAAATCTCCGGTAGTAATTGGGAAACCCCCAAATCTGCCCCCTTTACCTGGGTTGGGGTCGCCCTATACCACGGCCGAAATGCTCCTCTTCATCCCACCTCTGACGCGGATATTTGGTACCCCCAAAAAAATGGACTCCTGGAAAACGGGATTTCTCTGCCTTGCAACGGTCATGTCCAAATCCCAACCTTTACGCACCAGGGAACCCCCTCGCCCTTGTAGTGGGGTATTAATTGTACAATATCACCACTACCCCTTGTCCGTGCGGTCCCCGAAAATCTCATCCACAAAAGATTGGAAACTGATGGAGCTACATTAACCGTAGGCTGACCCAAAACTCATAATTTCCGGGGGTGGTTAAACCCCCGCTAACATTTTCCCCCAAACGGGAACACTCCCTTTTGTGGGAAAAATTTTTTTCCCATAAACCACCCCCTTGCCGTGAAAAATTACCCAATGATAACGATGGGAATCCCAGGAGCCCAAATTCTGCAGGGGGATCCGCTCCCCACCCCCTCCCACCCAAGGGGGCCCCCTAGGTTTTTGGGGCCCCCCGTAAAAATTTTCCCCACCTTAGGGGAAAGTGTTTTAGGTATCTTTTGGAGGTAATCAATGGGGGGTTAAATTCCTTTACAAAAAAAAAACCGGGGGGAAAATTGGGGGGAAAACCCCCCCCCCAAAACGGAAATTTCCCCCGTTTCCCCCCCCGAACAAAGCCTTACCCCGGGGAATTTGGCCCCCCTGGCCCTCCCCGGGGGGGGTGGTTTTACACCCTTTTTTTCTCAAACCCAAATGGTCCAAAATTGATCGGAAAAACCTTTTGGGCTTCCACCGTATCCCCCCAAAAAATTTAAACCCCCCCGACCCCCCCTTGGGGGTTTTTGCAAAAAACGGGGTCTGGGGTCCCGGGGGAACCCCCAAACAGGAACGGGGAATAACCAAAAGGAGGCAAACCCCTTCCCCCGTGTTACAAGGGGGCGGTCTCCCTATCCTCCCAACAGGACTTTTTAAATGTCATTTGTGAGGGGGAATTTTGACTTTTTTTCGTGTTACTGTGTTTGTCTGTTTAAACCCGGTTTTCTGAGGGGTGAAACCCCCTTTTTTTTTTTAGGATTTTAATTATGTGATTGTTCTTTTTTGGGACCTTAGGTTTCCGGGAGGGTTTACTTTTTACTGGAGGTGTTTTACGGGATTGACTTTAGGGGTTTTATTGACTTTTTGGAAAAGGCTTTTTTTGGTATTGGGGTTTGGGCCGGGTTTTTTGGGGTTTTCGTGTTGGGGGAGTTTATTTTAAATTTGACGGACTTTTTTGGCTGTTTGTTTGTGTTTCAAAAATGTACGGTTTTTAATGTTACGGACTTTAAAGTAACTTTTTTTTTCTTTTCACTTCTTACGTGATTGTTATGCGGGTTTAGGGCGGTTTTTTTGTTTACGTGTACTGTTTAGGTGTACGGGTATTTTTTTTTTGTTCTGTTTTTCTTTACTGGGGGAATTTTGGAACGTTATTGCCTTTTTATTTTTCTTGAATGCCGGTTTTGAGTTTTGGACCTTTTTTTTTTCCCCCCCCCAAAAAATTAAAAGGGTTTATTTTTTTTTTCCAATGGTTAAATTTGGGGAAACAAAAAAAAAAAAAGGAGCGGGGCCCGAAACGGAAAGTGAACAAACGGAAAAGGTAAACGCGGAAAGGGGGGAACGGGGACTTTAAAACTGGTTTTAAACGGGGGCCCGAGGGGGAAGGGGGAAAAAAGGACAAAACGGGGAAAAGGGAAAAACCCAAAAAAACGCCCAAAAAGGGCGTAGAAAGGGGAAAAAAGGGGGAAAATGAACATAAAAAAGTAAACTGGGAAAAGAAAGGGGGAAAAGAAAACGAAAACGAAAAATAAAAAAACGAGCGAAAAGAGCAGAAAATAAAGGGGAAAAAAAACCCCCCCCAAACAAACGTAAAAAAAAAAACCCGAAAAAAGCAGAAAAAAAAACAGCAGCAAACAGCAAAGGGCAGAAAAAAAAAAAACAGAGCGAACAGAAAAAAAAAAACAGACAAACAGACAAAAACAGAAAAACAACAAAACAAAAGTAAACCCCAAAAAAGGAAAACCCCAAAAAACAGAAAACAAAACAAAAGAGGAACAGAAAAAAAAAACAAAACAGCGGGGAAAAATCAGAACAGGCAACAGAAAAAAAAAAAAACGAAAGATCAAAAAAACCAGAAAGACGAACGACAAAACAGAAAGAACAAAACCCCGGAAAAAACAAAGAGCCAGAACAAAAAAAAAAAAGAAAAAACAAAACAAAAACAAAAGAACAGACAAAACAGAAAAGAAAAAAAAATCAAAAAAAAACAAAAAAAAACAAACGGCAGAACAACAGAACAAAAAAAGGGAAACAGACAGAACAAAGAAAAACAAACAAACAGAAAGCAGAAAAATTCAAAACGACAGCGAAAAAACAAAACAACGAACAAACGGGGGAAAAAAAAAAAGGGGAAAAAAAAAAAAACAAAAGAAAAAAAAAACAAAAAACCAAAAAAACGAACAAAAAAAGCCGAAACAGCAAACGGCAAAAAAAAAAACAGAACACAAAACAAAAGACAGAACAAAACAAAGCAGAAACAGCAAAAGAAAAAACAGAAAACAAACCAAAAAAACAGAACAACGGGAAAAAGGGGAAAAACCAGATCAAAACAACAAAACAGACAACAAAAAAAAACAGAAGAAAAATCAAAAAAAACAGAACAACAAAAAAAAAACCCAAAAAAAAAACCCAAACAGATCAGAACAACAAAAACAAAAAAACAAACAAAAAAAACAGAACAGAACGAAAAAAAAACAACAAAACAAAGAACAAACAAGCAAAAAAAGGGGGAAAAAACAAACAAACAAGCAAACGGGACAAAAGACAAAACAGCAAACAACAAAAAAAACAAAACAAAACCAAACAGAAACAGAGCAGAACCAAAAAAGGGAAGAAAAAACAAAGAACAGCAACAAAACCCAAACGAACAAACAAAGGGGAAACAATCAAACAAGCAAACAAAAAACAAAACAGACAGAAAAAAACAAAAACAGAAAAACAGACAGAACAAAAAACAGCAAAAGGCAAACAAAAGAAAACAAAACAGAACAGCAAAAAAAAGACAGAAAAAACGACAAACCAAAAAAAAAAGGAAAAAGAAAAAAAAAAGAGAGAAATAAAAGCAAACAAACAGGGGCCGAAGAAACAGACAAACGGGAAAAACAGACAAAAACAGAAAACAAAAAAAAAAAGAAAAAAAAAAAAGGGGAAAAAAAAAAAAAACAGACAAGCGAACAAGCAGAAAAAAAGACAAACAACAAATAAGCAGCCCCAACAAACGAACAAAAAAAAAACGAACGAGCAAACGAAAAACAAAAGAAAAGAACAGACAAAAAAAAAGGCAGAACAAAACAAACCAAAGACAAAAAAAAAAAACAGAACAAAAGAAAACAAAAGGAAACCCAAACAATAAACAAAAAAACAAAACAAACAGAACAAAAAAAAAGGGAAACAAAAAAAGGGCCAAAAACAAGAGAAAAAAAACAATAAAAGAAAGGCAGGAAGGAAAAAGGGAAAAAAAAAAAAAAACAAACAGAAAAATAACCCGACAGAACAGAAAAAACCACAAACAAAGAAAAAAACCAAAAGAACAACAAAAACGACGACAGAAAAAAATCAGAAAAAAAAAAAACAGAACAAAAGACAGAACAGACAAAACAGAAAAAAAGGGAAACAAAACAAACAGAACAGACAAGAAAAACAACGAAAAAGACAAAAAAACCAAAACCCGGCAGAGAAAAAAAAAAAAAAGAAAAGGGAGCCAAAGAAAAAAACAGAAAACAAAAGGGAAAAAAAAAAAAACCAAACAGACAAAACAATCAAACAGACAAACAAAAAAAAAAAAGAAAACAGAAAAAAGGAAAAAAAAAAAAAACAGAAAGAAAAAAAAGGGGAAACAGAACAAAAAAAAAAAAAACGAAAAAAAAAAAAACAAACAACAAAAAGAACAAAAGGGAAGAACAGATCAAACAAGCAGAAACAATAAAACAAAAGAAAAAAAAAAAACAAAACGAACGAAAAACCCCCCCTTCCAAAAACAGAACAGACAGAACGAACAAAAAAAGAAACAAAAAAAGGAGCAAACAAAAAAAAAAACAGAAGAAAAAAAAACCCGAAAACAGAACAGAAAAACAATCAGAACAGAAAAACAGACAAACAAAAAAAAAGAAAAGCAAAAAAACAAACAAAACAGAAAACAGCAAAAAAAGAGAAAAAGAAACAAAACAGAAAAAACGAACAAACGGAAAACAAAAATAAAAAAGGAAAGAAAGGTCAGAACAAACAAACAGAACGACAGAACAGACGAAACAGACAAAAAAGACAAAACGACAGAACGGCAGAAAATTCAGATCAAACAAAACCCAAAAACAAAACAAGCAGAAAGAACAAAAAAACAGAAGAGCAAACAGAAAAACCAAAAACGAGAGAACAGCAGAAAACAGAAAACAGAAAAAAAACAGACAAAAAACAGAAAAAGATAAAAACAGAACAGAGCAAACAAACAGAACAACAAAAAAACCAAACAAAGCAAACAGAAAAAAAAAAAACAGACAAAAACCAAACAGCAGAACAAACAAAAAACAAAACAAAGGGAAAAGAAAAATAAACAACAAAAAATAAAAACAAAAGAGAGCAAAAAAACAAACAACAGAAAACAAAAAAAAAAAAAACAGACAGACAAATATCAGAAAGAGAAACAAAAAAACAAAACAAGCAGAAAAAAAAACAAAAACAAAAAAAACCAAGAACAAACAACAAACAAAAAAAAAAAAAAAAAAAAAAAAAGACAAAAAGACCAAAAGAAACAAACAGACAAACAAAAACAAAAAACAAAACGGGCAAAACAGGGAAAGAAACAGAACGACAAACAAAAAAAACAAAAAACAACAAGGAAAACAACGAACGACGAACAAAAACAAAAAGAACAACAAAAAACAGAAAAACAAACAGACAAAACAAACAAACAAAAACAAACAAAACAAAACCCCAAAAAGAAAAAAAGGGAAAAAAAATAAAAAAAAACAAAAAGAAAAAAGAAAAAAAACAGAGCAAACGGGCAGAACGACGGGGGAAAAACAGAAAAAACAGAAAGAACAACAAAAATTCAGAAAAACAAACGACAAACAAAAAAAAAAACAAAAAAGCGACAGAACGACGACAAAACCAAAACAAAACGGGAAAAGAAAAAAAAAAAAAAAAAAAAAAAGAAAAAAAAAAACAAAAAAACAGACAGAACAGAGCAAAAAAACAACAAAAAAACAAAAAGAAGGGACAAACAATCAAACAGATCAAACAGAAAAATAAAACAAGCAAACAAACAGAACAACAAAAAAGACAATCAGAACAAGCAGAAAAACAACAAGCAAAAACAGAAAAACCAAACAAAAACAAAGAAAAAAGAAAATCCAATCAGAAAATCAAACAGACAAAAAGACAACAAAACAGAGCAAAAAAAAAAAAAACAAACAAACAGAAAAAGAAAAAAAAAAAAAAAAAAAAAAACAAAAGAAAAAACAACCGAAACCGGGCAGAAAAACAGAAACGAGCAAAAAACAAAACAGACAACAAAAAAGACAAAAAAAGCAAAAAAAAACAAACAAAAAAAAAAGAAAAAAAACAGAAAAAAACGAGCAAACAAAAAAAAGCAAAAAACAGAAAAAAACAAACAAAAAAAAGGAACAAAAAAAGCAGAAAAAAGGGAAAAACAAAAAAAAAGAGAAAACAACGACAAAAAAAAAAGATCAAACAGACAGAACAAGAAAAAGAACAACAAAAAACCAGAACAAGCAAACAAGAAAAAACCAACAGAAAAAAAAAACAAAAAGGAAAAAAAGGGGAAAAGCAAACAGACAAAAAAAAACCAGAAAAAAACGAAGAAAAACAAAAAAAACGGGGAAAAAAAGGGGAACAAACAAAACAGACGAAAAAAAGAAAAGAAAAAAAAAAAAAAACAATCAAACGACAGAACAGAACAGAAAAAAAAAAACAAAACAACCGAACAAGAAAAAAAAAGGGAAAAGCAAACGAACAGAACAAACAAAAAAAAGAAAAACGCCCAGAAAACGACAAGAAAAAAAAAAGAAAAACAAAGAAAAAACAAAGAAAAAATCAAACGAAAAAAGAAACAGAAACGAAAAAAACACAGAACGAAACAACAAACAGGGGGGGGAAAGGAAAAAAAAAGGAAAAGGGGAAAAAAAAGGCAAAACGACAGAAAAACAGACAAAAAAGAACACAAAAAAAAAAAAACAAAAAGAAAGGGGAAAAAAACAAAACAAAAAAAAAAGGGGGGGAAAATCCCCACCCCGGGGAAAAACCCTTACTAAAACAAACCCCCCCCTTGAATTTTAAATTATTAAAGGAAAAGCCTAACCTTCAAAAACCAATTTTGGGGAAAACAAGAACCTACAGGGAACAGGGGGGAAAAATGAAGCTTTTTTTTTCCCCCCCCCTGGCCCAATTCCCCTTCCCCCCCTCTTCTCCCTTGTGGGGAAAAAAAAAAGGGGCCGGGGAAAAAAAAAAAATTACTTCAAACCTTCCAAACTTTCAGGGCCTTCATTCATTCATGCATTCTTTGCCTTTGGGGGTTCCCATTTGGGACCCAAAAAATCCTAGCATGCCAGTTACATTTAGAAGGTTTAATTTAGATGCGCTCAAAAAATGTTTAAAGTCCCCGGGATTGCCCACTAAAATTTCCCCCCTCCTTCCGTGTTAAAAGTAACTTCGGCCCATGGGGATGATTGAGTTGTTTATTTTTTTTTAGGTACAGTATTTGTGAAAAAGTATGTTTTTTTTAGTTCGTTAAAAAGAAAAAAGGCAAAAAAACAGAAAAAAAAAAACCCCCACAAAAAAAAAACCCCCCACCCCCCTAACCCTTCTAGGGGGAAAAAACCCTTTATTGGGAAAAAAAAAAAAAAAGGGGCCCAAACTTTAAAAGGGAAAAACAGGCCCTTGCCGCCCCCCCCCCTTTTTTTTTTTTTTCCCCCCCCTTTTTACAAACTCCTTAAAGGAAAACAGTTTTAAATAAAAGGACACAAATAAGGGGTTCGACTAGCATTAATTACATTTGGGGGCCCTTTGGGATTTTTAAAAACCCATTTCCCTTTTCCTCCTACTGCAAGGGGTTTACATTTTAGCAGGCCTTTAAATCTTGAATATAAAGGGAGATCCCACACAAAAGGGGTCAGTCCCCTCCTCCAAATGTCTTTTGTCCTTTTTCCAGTTTTTAACGATTGGGACTCGGGTCTTTTTAAATCTTGAGGTCAACTTTGGAATAAGATTTTTGTTTTTATGTACGTTTCTAAATTGGTAGTTTTTTTATTCTCCTGTAGAGATGGTATTTTTTTTTTGATGTACAGAAATTTGTAAAATTTAGTATGTTTTTTTTATGCGGTATCTGTAGAATAAGGTATTTTTTTGGGGTAAATTACTCTGTAAATTAGGTATGTTTTTTTGATGTACATACTCTTAGAATTAGGTATGTGTTTGATGTACGTCCTGTAGAATAAGGTATTTTTTTTTAGAAACAGCCTGTAAAACAGGTTTTTTTTTTTATTCTACTGTGAAAAAGGGTATGTTGTTTTGATTACAGTATCGTAGATAGGTAGTTTTTTTTGAGTGTCAGTCTTGAAAAATACGGTATTTTTTTTTAGGGGACGTTCTGTAGAATATGGTTTGTTTTTTTGAGATAAGACTCTGAAAGTATAGGATTTTTTTGAGTGTACAGAAACTTGTTTTGGGTTTTGTTTTAGTGACGGTACCTGTAGAAAAAGGTATGTTGTTTTGATATACGAAATTGTAGAATAAAGGTATTTTTGGGAGTGACATATTTGTAATATGGTTGTTTTTTTGAGTGTACAGTCTTAATTTAGTATTTTTTTTTTTAGTTACAGTACTCGTGAATATAGGTATGTGTTTTGATGACGTACCGTGAATTAGTTTGTTGTTTAATTACAGATCTGTAGAATTGGTATTTTGTTTGGACTTTCTCTGTGTAAAGGATTTGTTTTTAGTCCTTTTTGGTAAGTTAGTTTTGTTTTGGGGAGAAAAAGGGTTTTTTTGGGGTCAGTATGGAAAAAATTTTTTTTTTTTTTGTTTTGATTGTTTGAAGTATTGTAGAAAAGGGTTTTTGTTTTTAGGCAGTTTTCTGAGAAATAGGTGTGTTTTGAGGTACAGCCTTAGAATTGGGGGTTTGTTGTTTTGGGGGTTACTAAAAAAAAAAAAAAAAAATAGGTATGTTTTGGGGGGGGTGTCAGTTTTTAAAAAATTAGGTTTTTTGAGTGTACGGTTCTGTAAAAATACGGTATTTTTTTTGAGAAACGTACCTTTAGATTGGTAGTTGTTTTAATGTCATATTTGTAAAAAAAGGGTAGTTTTTTGAATTCAGTACTCGTAGAATGGTATTTTTGTTTTATGTCAACTCGTAAATACAGGATTTTGTTTTTAGTGTCATATTCGTAGAAAAAGGGGATTTTGTTTAAATTTTACGTACTCTGTAGTATAGGTTTTTTTTTGAGTGACATCTCGAAAACAGGTTGTTTTTTTAGTGTAAAATTTTCTGTAGAATATGTATTTTTTTGATATACTACCTGTAATTTATAGGTATTTTTTTTGAGTGACTTACTCTGTAAAAATATAGGTTTGTTTTTTGAGGAGGGTCCTGTAAATAAGGTTTTTTTTTTTGAGTTACTACCGTAATATAGGTTTTTTTTTTGGTAATATTGTAAATTTATAGGTTGTTTTTTGAGTTAAGTATCTGTAAAATTAGTTTGTTGTTTTGAGTAACAGTACTCTTGAATTAGGTTGTTTGTTTTAAAGTACATACTCTGTAAATATGGGTTGTTGCTTTAATTACAGCACTTGAAATTAGGTATTTTTTTTGAGTGTCCATATCGTAGAAACAGGTATTTGTTTTTATGTACGTATTTGTAGATTGGGTTGTTTTTTTGAGTAACAGTACTTGAGAGTAAGGTATTTTTTTTTTGAGTGTAAGTACTCTGTAAAAGGAGTTTTTTTTAGTGACATATTCTTAAAATATAGGTATGTTTTTTTTGTACTACTCTTAGAATATGGTGTTGTTTTGTTTTAAGTACTCTGTAAATATGGGTAGTTTTTTGTGTACGTACTCTTAAATGGTATTTTGTTTTAATGTCATACTTGTAGATTATAGGTATGTTATTTTGAGTGTACAGTACTCTGTAGAATATAGGTATGTTGTTTTGAGTGTACAGTACTCTGTAGAATATAGTTATGTTGTTTTGAGTATACAGTACTCTGTAGAATATAGGTATGTTGTTTTGAATGTACAGTACTCTGTAGAATATAGGTATGTTATTTTGAGTGTACAGTACTCTGTAGAATACAGGTATGTTGTTTTTAGTGTACGGTACTCTGTAGAGTACAGGTATGTTGTTTTGAGTATACAGTACTCTGTAGAATATAGGTATGTTGTTTTGAGTGTACAGTAATCTGTAGAATATAAGTATGTTGTTTTGAGTCTATAGTACTCTGTAGAATATAGGTATTGTCACTTACGCCGAGCCTGCCTCCTCTCCTTTTTCGAGCAGGTTTCGGCGTTTGTCGTCACCGGCCTTCTAGCCACTGCCGCTCCTCATCTCATCATTCCATTTGTCTTGTCTTGTCAATTACACACACCTGGTTCATATTCCCCTCATTAGTACATGTATAAGTGTTCCCCTATAAGTGTTCCGAGGTGGCAGCTTCGGCGGGAGTCGTGACACTACATGTCTTAACCAAAGACTCCACTATGCAAGTAAATACAGTCTGAGTAAGCCAGAGCGCAGAATAACTGATTAATTTACGAAAATCACAACACCCGTTGAATATGGCCGGTGTCAGTAAACGTCGGCAAAAAAGCGTAATTAAATTGTTGCCATTAGCACAGTTACTGTCACCAACGCTAACAGCCTAACCAGCTTTGCTAGTGCGAGTAAAATGGTCAGTGGTGTGTTGATTAGGCTGCTTTCATGTTATCCAGAGGAAACAATTAACCATAATCCCAATTTTGTGTCTGGAAGTAAAGTTGAAGTCGGATGTTTAGATACACTTAGGTTGGAGTCATTAAAACTAGTTTTTCAACCACTCCACAAATTTCTTGTTAACAAACTATAGTTTTTGCAAGTCGGTTAGGACATCTACTTTGTGCATGATACAAGTAATTTTTTCACAATTGTTTACAGACAGATTATTTCACTTATAATTCACTGTATCACAATTCCAGTGGGTCAGAAGTTTACATACAATAAGTTGAGTGTGCCTTTAAACAGTTTGGAAAATTCCAGAAAATTATGTCATGGCTTTAGAAGCTTCTGGTAGGCTAATTGACATCATTTGAGTCAATTGGAGGTGTACCTGTGGATGTATTTCAAGGCCTACCTTCAAACTCAGTGCCTCTTTGCTTGACATCATGGGAGAATCAAAAGAAATCAGCCAAGACCTCAGAAAAAAATGGTAGACCTCCACAAGTCTGGTTCATTCTTGGGAGCAATTTCCAAATGCCTGAAGGTACCACGTTCATCTGTACAAACAATAGTACACAAGTATAAACACCATGGGACCACGCAGCCGTCATACCGCTCAGGAAGGAGACGCGTTCTGTCTCCTAGAGATGAACGTACTTTGGTGCGAAAAGTGCAAATCAATCCCAGAACAACAGCAAAGGACCTTGTGAAGATGCTGGAGGAAACGAGTCCTATATTGACATAACCTGAAAGGCCGCTCAGCAAGGAAGAAGCCACTGCTCCAAAACTGCCATAAAAAAGCCAGACTACGATTTGCAACTGCACATGGGGACAAAGATTGTGCTTTTTGGAGAAATGTCCTCTTGTCTGATGAAACAAAAATAGAAATGTTTGGCCTCAATGACCATCGTTATGCTTCGAAGAAAAAGGGGGTCGCATGCTAGCCGAAGAACAACATCCCAACTGTGAAGCACGGGGGTGGCAGCATCATGCTGTCGGGGTGCTTTGCTGCAGGAGGGACTGGTGCACTTCACAAAATAGATGGCATTATGAGGAAGGAAAATTATGTGGATATATTGAAGCAACATCTCAAGAAATCAGTCAGGAAGTTAAAGCTTGGTCACAAATAGGTCTTCCAAATGGACAATGACCCCAAGCCTACTTCCAAAGTTGTGGCAAAATGGCTTAAGGACAACAAAGTCAAGGTATTTGAGTGGCCATCACCAAGCACTGACCTCAATTCTATAGGAAATGTGTGGGCAGAACTGTAAAAGCGTGTGCGAGCAAGGAGGCCTACAAACCTGACTCAGTTACACCAGCTCTGTCAGGAGCAATGGGCCAAAATTCACGCAACTTATTGTGGGAAGCTTGTGGAAGGCTACCTGAAACGTTTGACCCAAGTTAAACAATGTATAGGCAATGCTACCAAATACTAATTGAGTGTATGTAAACTTATGACCCACTGGGAATGTGATGAAAGAAATAAAAGCTGAAATAAATAATTCTCTCTACTATTATTCTGACATTTCACATTCTTAAAATAAAGCGGTAATCCTAACTGACCTAAGAAAGGGAATTTTTACTAGGATTAAACGTCAGGAATAGTGAAAAACTGAGTTTAAATGTATTTGGCTAAGGTGTATGTAAACTTCCGACTTCAACTGTAGCTAGCAAGCTAGCCAATGTTAGCCAATTAGCTTGGGTGCTTGACTGCCGTTGTGAGGTCAGAACGCTCGGATCAACCCTGCTCATCGGCCATAGCGTCAAGTGTGCACTCTGAACGCTCTGAGAGCGAAACGAGATGGGTGGGGCTAAAGCTTAAGAGGGCGTGGACGATGCTGAATGGGTGGAGACAAAGAAGAGCTCTCCAGTAGGTACCAAAACATTCAAAAGCCATTTTCTCAAAAGTGAGATTACAAGTTTATCAGCTTTCAAAGCAGAAATACTTTCCTATTGTTCCCTTAAATGCAGTGTATGATATACCATTTTGTAGCTCTGTCTCTGCTTTTATTCAATGTAAAAAACACAATTTCAAATTTTGCTACATAAGACCGAATCAAGGCGGTCGGTCACATTTTGTCCTGAAGCTAATCCAATGTAATTGGATAATCCAGTGGGTTCTGGTAGTTTTTAATAGCTGATTCTGAGTTTTGTAAATTATCATGTATACGTTTTTGCTGTTTGTTCTTTGTTATAGATCAAAAAAGGTTGGAGAAGTGGTTTACCCATACATCTCCATGTTGGATAGGTAACTCTTCGTGTTGTTTGTTTAGTGTGTTCCAATTTTCCCTGAAGTGGTTAGAGTCTATGGATTCTTCAATTACATTGAGCTGATTTCTGACATGCTGTTCCTTCTTTTTCCGTAGTGTATTTCTGTATTGTTTTAGTGATTCACCATAGTGAAGGCGTAGGCTCAGGTTTTCTGGGTCTCTATGTTTTTGGTTGGATAGGTTTCTCAATTTCTTTCTTATGTTTTTACATTCTTCATCAAACCATTTGTCACTGTTGTTACTTTTCTTCGGTTTTCTGTTAGAGATTTTTAGATTTGATAGGGAAGCTGAGAGGTCAAATATACTGTTTAGGTTTTCTACTGCCAAGTTTATACCTTCACTATTACAGTGGAACGTTTTGTCCAGGAAGTTGTCTAAAAGGGATTTGATTTGTTGTTGGCCAATAGTTTTTTGGTAGGTTTCAACACTACTTTCCTTCCATCTATAGCATTTCTTAATATTATTGTCACGATCGTCTAAGGAGGGAGAGGACCAAGGCGCAGCGTTGAAAGCAAACATATTTATTTTATCAAGATCACACGATCAAAACAACGAAACGTGACGTCCTTGGTTACAAAAACAAACCAACACGGAACAAGAAACCACAACACAAAGTGAAAAGACCGATAGTTAAATATGGCTCCCAATCAGAGACAACCAGCTGTCACTCGTTGCCTCTGATTGGGAGTCACTCAGCCCAACATAGAAAATCAAACATAGAATACACACCCTGGCTCAACATAACATTGTCCCCAGAACCAGGGCGTGACAGTACCCCCCCCTAAAGGCGCGGACTCCGACCGCGCCAACTAAATCCCACAGGGGAGGGACCGGGTGGGCACTCCGCCTTGGCGGCGGATCCGGCTCCGGGCCTGATCCCCACTCCCTCTCCAACCCCCCAAAGTACCCCTGGTCCGGTCTGGCCCCGCTGGCCGGAGCCGGACTGACGATACGCACCCCTGGCTTGGTGCGTGGAGCAGGAATGGACCGGACTGGGCTGGCGACGCGCACCACAGACTTGGTGCGGAGAGCAGGAACGGGCCGGACAGGGCTGACGAAAAGCACCACAGACTTGGTGCGGAGAGCAGGCACGGGCCGTGCCGGACTGATGACGCACACCACTGGCTTGGTGCGGGGAGCTTGGATGGGCCGGACTGGGCTGGCGACGCACCCCGTAGGCTTGGTGCGGAGAGCAGGAACGGGCCGGACAGGGCTGACGAAACGCACCACAGACTTGGTGCGGAGAGCAGGCACGGGCCGTGCCGGACTGATGACGCACACCACTGGCTTGGTGCGGGGAGCTTGGATGGGCCGGACTGGGCTGGTGACGCACCCCGTAGGCTTGGTGCGTGGAGCAGGGACTGGCCGGGCTGGGCTGGCGACGCACACCGTAGGCTTGGTGCGTGGAGCAGGGACAGGCCGGGCTGGGCTGGCGACGCGCACCGTACACTTGGTGCGAGGGGCTGGAACAGGCCGGACCGTACTGGGGACACACACCACTGGCTCTACCTCGGGATCTGGAACGGGCCGGACCGGACTGGTAACACACCCCAGTACCTCTCGCCGTGCCTCTACATCCTCCATCCCCTCTTCGACCAGTGGCCCCCGTAACCTGGCGGCCTCCTCTGGCAACCCGCTGGGCCGCTCTATCGCGGCCTCCTGCTGTCCGACGTCGTGAGCCCCCCCCTAAAAATTTTCTGGGGTTCTCTCCTCCCCGTGGGCCAGGCCTCCATCATTCTCGCCAGACTCTCACCCCACTGCTCCAAAGTCCAACCTCTCTCCTCTTCTCTTGGCTTGGCCCAGTCGAGACTCCTACTCAACTGCTCCCAAGTCCATCCTCTCTCTTCTTCATGCTGCTTGGTCCTGTTATGGTGGTCTCTTCTGTCACGATCGTCTAAGGAGGGAGAGGACCAAGGCGCAGCGTTGAAAGCAAACATATTTATTTTATCAAGATCACACGATCAAAACAACGAAACGTGACGTCCTTGGTTACAAAAACAAACCAACACGGAACAAGAAACCACAACACAAAGTGAAAAGACCGATAGTTAAATATGGCTCCCAATCAGAGACAACCAGCTGTCACTCGTTGCCTCTGATTGGGAGTCACTCAGCCCAACATAGAAAATCAAACATAGAATACACACCCTGGCTCAACATAACATTGTCCCCAGAACCAGGGCGTGACAATTATTCAGTTATTTTTGCTTTGATGCCTCATGGTTGAGTATTGCTCTGTTCAAGTAGACTGTGATTTTGCTGTGGTCTGATAGGGGTGTCAGTGGGCTGACTGTGAACGCTCTGAGAGACTCTGGGTTGAGGTCAGTGATACAGTAGTCTACAGTACTACTGCCAAGAGATGAGCTATAGGTGTACCTACCATAGGAGTCCCCTCGAAGCCTACTATTGACTATGTACATGCCCAGCATCTGACAGAGCAGCAGGAGTTGTGACCCATTTTTGTTGGTTATGTTGTTGTAGTTGTGTCTAGGGGGGGCATATTGGGAAGGGAATGCTGTCACCTCCAGGTAGGTATTTGTCTCTCTGTTTAATGAGAGTGTCAGGTTCAGGCATTTAGGTCACCACAGACTAGTACATGTCCCTGGGTCTGGAAATGATTGATCTCCCACTCTAGGATGGAGAAACTGTCTTCATTAAAGTATGGAATTCTAGTGGGGGATATAGGTAGCACACAGGAGGACATTGTTCTCTGTTGAGATAATTTCCTTTTGAATTTCTAGCCAGATGTAAAATGTTCCTGTTTTGATTAATTTAATAGAGTGGGTTAGGTCTGCTCTATAAAAGATTAGCATACCCCCTGAGTCTCTTCCCTGTTTCACACATGGTAGTTTGGTGGATGGGACTACCAGCTCTCTGTAACCTAGAGGGCAACCAGTTTGTCCATCACCTCTATACCATATTTATTGTAGGATGAACATGTCTGTATTTGTGATTTCTTTGGTGAAGTCCAGGTTCCTGCTCTTTAGGCCAAAGGCAGATGACCACAGGCCTTGGATATTCCAGGATGAAATAGTGAAGGCTTTGTGTTCCAGTAAGTCTGAGCATCTGATACGTGCCATTGGCTTGGGCTAGTGTAAGAGTGGGGGTTGGGCCTGTTTGGCTGCTCACGGCCTGGGTGTATATGTGACTTTCATGTTGAGGCCCTCTTTGCCGGAGTGGGGGGCTTGGAGTTCTCTCTCTCATGCGCTCTCTCTCTCTCTCTCGCTCGCTCTCTCTCTCATGCTCTCTCTCTCTCTCTCTCTCTCTCTCTCTCTCTCTCTCTCTCTCTCTCTCTCTCTCTCTCTCTCTCTCTCTCTCTCTCTCTAAATTCAATTCAATTTCAATTTAAGGGCTTTATTGGCATGGGAAACGTGTGTTAACATTGCCAAAGCAAGTGAAGTAGATAGTAAACAAAAGTGAAATAAACAATAAATATTAACAGTAAACATTACACACAGAAGTTCCAAAAGAATAAAGACATTTCAAATGTCATGTTATATATATATATAGAGTTGTAACAATGTGCAAATAGTTAAAGTACAAATGGGAAAATAAATAAATATATATAAATAAATAAATATGGGTTGTATTTACAATGGTGTTTGTTCTTCACTGGTTGCCCTTTTCTTGTGGCAACAGGTCACAAATCTTGCAGCTGTGATGGCACACTGTGGTTTTTCACCCAGTAGATAAGGGAGTTTATCAAAATTGGGTTTGTTTTCAAATTCTTTGTGGATCGCTGTAATCTGAGGGAAATATGTGTTTTAATATGGTCATACATTTGGCAGGAGGTTACGAAGTGCAGCTCAGTTTCCACCTCATTTTGTGGGCAGTGTGCACATAGCCTGTCTTCTCTTGAGAGCCAGGTCTGCCTACGGCGGCCTTTCTCAATAGCAAGTCTATGCTCACTGAGTCTGTACATAGTCAAAGCTTTCCTTAAGTTTGGGTCAGTCACAGTGGTCAGGTATTCTGCCACTGTGTACTCTCTGTTTAGGGCCAAATAGCATTCTAGTTTGCTCTGTTCTCTTTTTGTTTTCTCATGATTTGGTTGGGTCTAGTTGTGTTGTTGTTGTTGTTGTCCTGGGGCTCTGTGGGGTCTGTTGTGTTTGTGAACAGAGCCCCAGGACAGGCTTACTTAGGGGACTCTTCTCCAAGTTCATCTCTCTGTATGTGATGGCTTTGTTATGGAAGGTTTGGGAATCGCTTCCTTTTAAGTGGTTATAGAATTTAACGGCTCTTTTCTGGATTTTGATAATTAGCGGGTATTGGCCTAATTCTGCTCTGCATGCATTATTTTGTGTTTTACGTTGTACACGGAGGATGTTTTTGGCAGAATTCTGCATGCAGAGTCTCAATTGGTGTTTGTTCCATTTTGTGAATTCTTGGTTGGTGAGCGGACCCCAGACCTCACAACCATAAAGGGCAATGGGTTCTATAACTGATTCAAGTATTTTTAGCCAGATCCTAATTGGTATGTCAAATTTTATGTTCCTTTTGATGGCATAGAAGGCCCTTCTTGCCTTGTCTCTCAGATCGTTCACCGTTTTTTGGAAGTTACCTGTGGCGCTGATGTTTAGGCCGAGGTATGTATCGTTTTTTGTGTGCTCTAGGGCAACGGTATCTAGATGGAATTTGTATTTGTGGTCCTGGCAACTGGACCTTTTTTGGAACGCCATTATTTTTGTCTTAGTGAGATTTACTGTCAGGGCCCAGGTCTGACAGAATCTGTGCAGAAGATCTAGGTGCTGCTGTAGGCTCTCCTTGGTTGGTGACAGAAGCACCAGATCATCAGCAAACAGTAGACATTTGACTTCAGTAGGGTAGGGTGAGGCCGGGTGCTGCAGACTGTTCTAGTGCCCTCGCCAATTCGTTGATATATATGTTGAAGAGGGTGGGGCTTAAACTGCATCCCTGTCTCACCCCACGGCCCTGTGGAAAGAAATGTGTGTGTTTTTTTGCCAATTTTAACCGCACACTTGTTGTTTGTGTACATGGATTTTATAATGTTGTATGTTTTTTTTTTCCCCCAACCCCCGCTTTCCATCAATTTGTATAGCAGACCCTCATGCCAAATTGAGTCAAAAGCTTTTTTGAAATCAACAAAGCATGAGAAGACTTTGCCTTTGTTTGGTTGTTGTCAAAGGGGGGTG